>KQ962482.1:42574-54796 GCA_001563735.1 Leucoagaricus sp. SymC.cos
CTTCAGTTTTATCTAGTATTATTTCAATATAGATTAATCTAATATTATTCTACTCTCATTAGTGTGGAGCAGAATAGGTCATGAACCTAATTTACAGATGAAATTTTTATTTGTAGAAATAGAGTGCCTATTTCATACTGCAAAAAAGAGCTAATTTACTTCTTTCCTTTTTAGGTTAATTTATGCTGATTAGCTGTGTGAAATGGAAAATTTACATATTGAGGGCAGCCCTACATCTGGCCACAGCTGTGAGTACTTGCCTACTCTTGTGTCGAAGGCCTAAATAATGTATGTATGTTAGGGGCGAGGCTGGCAAATGCGTCCAATTTTGGTCTCAATTTGGTTTATGTTGTATGTCTCATTCTCAACGATCCTAACCTGATGCATGACTCACCTACTTACCCAGAGCTATTATGACTTGGGTCATCTGGTTCTTCTCATTCATGTGGTCGTGTTGTTCCACTTCATCACATACAACATCTCTGAACTTGGGCTTCAAAGTATCTCTCTCAGTGATTTTTCTCATTGGCCTCGCTCTTACCCCCCTGATGGTGATTATCTGACTGTCTACACAGTTTTGTGCAAGGTCGCTTCCCATCTAAAGGCTCATTTTCTTTCACTGACATCACATCTTTTTTTTTTTTTAAAAATCAACAATTTATTATGCAGTGCTCAATTGCAGTCTGTGCCTAACTAATTACAAACTAGCTAGGAGAGTCCAGTCCAGAGAAAAGAGACAAAACAAAACTATTTACTCGTATTCAGAGTGTTTTTGTAAAACTATAGAAGATGCGATGGCAGCTACAGTACTATTACAGAGGAAGAGAGAGAGGAAGATTATAGTCAAGCTCAAATGAACTTACTGGAATACCAAGACATGGAAGTCCCGATGCACATGGAAGTGAAAGAGATGGATGAGTGGACATGGAGACATTATAATGCAACCCAGTGTGTCGAATAGGTGTAGCAGGAAATTGTTGAGGAGATGGTGACAAGGAGACGCTTAAGCAAAGCCCAGCTCATCGTCGTATAGTGTGGGGTGGATTATGAAGTGGATTATCAGAATTGAATGCAAACACTCTCAGATTGTATTCAAGGAAGTCAATGAATTCCTTAAACATGGATATGGGTTTGTCCTCTCAAACATATAGAGGGCAATTTAGGATGATGTGTTTGCAAGATTCCATCCAGAAACCACATCGGCAGCGGGTAGATTCTTTAGGGAAGAACCTAGATTGATATGTCCCAATAGGGGCATGGTTGGTTATAGCGCATATGGCGCATATGACAACATTGAAGTTAGTGACAGGTAAGTCACTAGTGTCGAGGGAATATAAGGTGCGTAATTCTCTGAGCCAAGAACCGCCGTTGTGATATTGAGGTAGAATGATGTCACCCTGAAAATGTTTGCTTCGCAGCATGAGGAATGAGTGTCCCCGATATTGTGTATTGATGCGAAAGGTGTGTTGCCACTGTTTAAGACAGGAGTTGGTGGTTCTTTTGTGAAGATACGACATGGAGACGCTTGGGCGCAACCTGGCATGTCGATGATTAAGTTTCACAGTTAGATGAACTTTGCATAATAAACAGCAGGAACGACCGGGTTTGTTGGGTGCCGAGTTACAGTCACAGAGGGTGAATTTGGAAGGGATGTACCAAAATTTGATTTTATGGAGGCTAGAGCATTCTAGCCATGGGCATAGGGCATTAGTGGTGGCTATGGTATGATATTGGCCTTTGTGTATAGAGGGGTCCAATAGGCAGTATGATGACGGTAAATGATCAGTAAGAATGATATAATTGGTGATGTCATTGGGAAGTGAGGCTAATGCTTTCCATAGTCCAAAATGTTGAGCAGTGAGTTCAGCTTCAGATGAGGTACATCGTCCACAGGGAATAGTGGTGGAATGGAGAAGGGCGCCATTATGCCAAATTTGATAACAGGCAGATGCCTGTAAGTGAGAATCGTTGGGGACGCTGCCATCGGTGACTATGATGGCAGTGTCAGGGGATGAATGTGTGAAGAAGGTGCGTGCATTGAGTTTCCGCGAGTGGTTTCTGAGTTCTTTGAGGCTTGACCTATTAAAATCAAAGAAAGAAAAACGATCAGAAAAATTGTCTAGCAAATGTAAACTGGGATAATTAGTGTTATGTAGAGGAGAAAATTTTTCTTCAATATTGAGGAGAATATCATCGGCATCAACAAGGGGACCTTGAATAGTAGCCCTGTTACGTTCAGAGAGGAGGTCGAGTGACCTGGGATGAGGAAGGGCTCCTTTGGCATTGTGAGCACTAAGAAGAGTGTGGATGGGATGAGATTTAGGAAGTGTGATGTATTGTAGACATGCGCACTTGGTTAGTTTTTTAAGGTGGAGGTGTATAGGAATGAGCCCAGCAAGGGATTCAACACCTCCAGAAGGTGAAGTACGAAATGCACCTGTAATCCATAGAGCGGCATTTTGTTGCATTTGTTGTAAAAGCTTAAGCTTGTTGATTATTAGAGCACTAGCAAAGTACCATAGACAGCAACCATATGTGGTGAGGGAGATGACACATGAGCAATATAAGAGTCGTTTTTGATGAGGTAGAAGTCCACATGTTGAATTGCCAAGCATTTTCATCACACAGACAGAGGAAAGGGCTTTTGTTGACTAATAGCATATGTGTTCATTGAAGGTCAATTTACGATTGAAGTAGAAGCCTAAATAACACCAGAATTCCTGGGGTTTTAGGGGGGAGGAGGAAGTGAAAGGCACAAAGCCAAGATCAATAGATGGGTTGTCATCTTCAGGGATTTGAGAGAAGTTGAAGATTTCAGACTTGTCATGTTCCAAGAGAAGTCCAAAGGAGTTTACGAGATCGACAAGGGAGCAATAGGCTGCCTTGATTTTGTTATGGCACTTGCACCACGATTTGCCTTGAGCTACAATAGTACCATCATCTACAAAGGATAAGAAAGAAACAAGACCAGAATGTTTTTGACTAGCTAAGAAGAGGAGAGGGGCCAAATAGAGACCTGAAAGAATAGGAGAGAGAGCAGACCCTTGTCCTACTCCTATGTTAAAGTCAAAGTGAGGCGACAAAAAGGAATTATACAAATATGTGGTAGATCGTCCTATCAGATAATTGGAAAAGAAAGAGACAATTTCGGAAGTGAAACCTTGTTTTTTGAGAATGTCCAAAAGCATAGAATGGTTAAGGGAGGGAAAGAATTGGGAAAAGTTGAAGGCTAGAACAGAAGTACATAACTTTTTATCCCAGCCGGCACGTATGAGGTGAGTAAGAAAAACTCCAGCATCTTCCATGCTTCTTTGAATGATTCCCCAAAATTGTGAAGGAAAAATGGCTTTGTATTTGACTGCTTCGAATTGCATTCATTTTGCGAGCATTTTTTCAAAAAGCTTTCCTAGGGTGTTTAGTAGTACGATAGGTCGAAAGGCTTTGGGGAGGTGATAAGATGGTTTGTTGGGTTTAGGAATGATGACCAAAACCAATTCTTTGAAATGAGGTGGCCAATAACCGACGGATAGGCACACATTGGCTAGCTTGGTGAGGAAAAGGGGGATGCGATCATCTGTAGACAAAAGCATTTTGAGATGAGCCCAGGAAATGTGATCAAGACCAGGTGTTGACGTATTGGAACAGCTTTTGAGGGCTTCAGTGAGTTCTAAGAGAGAGAACGGTGTCCATTTTCTCTCAGGGATAGTGGGTAGGTCATCGAGTATATGGGCATTAATGGGCCTGTTAGACACTGAATTGTAGGTTTGATCAAATGCTTGCCAGAGGACATCAAGTGAGTGACAAGGCTTGTTGTTATGGATGATAGCTCAAGCAGGTGGGAGCTTACAATCTTTGACCCAAGGCATGAGGTCCCATGGCTGTTTATTATTCTCCGTGATTTCTTTGATTTTCGCATCGAAAAACCTTCTTTTAGCTAACTGTACTGATTTTCGAAAAATGCGCCAGTTGTCTTTGATGCGATCATTACAGTATCACTGTAATGCTTCTCTACACTCATCATTCCACCATGGCTTTGAGTGCATAGAAATAAAACTCGTAGTGGCATGTTTTTCCCATAACACACTGACGAGGTCAGCTATCTGCACCGAAGCACTTAGGATATGTGCCTCAGTCGAAAGATCAACTGACAGAAGTGCTGAAAGCCCTACTGCCAACTCATTAATAAAGCTATGCTCTTCATCAGAACCTTGTTTAAGACCCTTCTTCTGAATAGGAATGAATTTGGGGGAAATAGGAATTGTGATTGCAAGCGGGGCATGATTGGATTGCAACCAGTATTCAGGGAGTATGTAGTGACCATCGACGTTGGTTTCATTGGCGATGAACATAAGATCGATCATAGTGTTATTTTTAGAAGGATCGGCAGACTATTGAGTGGATAAATCGAAGATTGGAATGGAATGATCAAGACCAAGATTGGTCATGATATCTATGAGGCGGGCAGCATGTTTGGAGTGGGTGTTGCAACTAGCGTCCCATTCCTTGGATCGTATGTTGAAGTCTCCACCGATGTAAAGCATTGGAGGTAGTAAGTTAACACATTGTTGGAGATGGTCCAGCACAAGGTGTTTGTCATTGGAGTATATATTCATCAGGTAATGGACATGTTGATTATAGGACAGGAAGAGGATAAGAATATCGCAGTCGAGGTCAGTGTAAGAGTTGATGAGGGAGGGTCATAGATATGATAGACGCTTATGGATATAGGCCATAACTCGGGGTTTAACAGGAGAGGGGAGACAAGGGGCAAGATAAACCCAGTCAGGATGGATCGGTGCTCCTATAACATGTTTACCTAGAATGGAGTCAGTGGAAACAGTGTTTCTAACTACATTCCAGGCAGGTTCTTGGAAGAAAATAATGTCAAAGTTGTCAACTAGAGTAACTAGAGAAGTTTCCATGATGGCATAATTACGATTAACGTTGAAAGAGAAAATACGAAGTGAATCGAGGTTCAAATTCTTCATGAAGGAACATTGGACCCTCGTCAGTCCTGTGGTGAGAAGGTAGCTTGTTTGCGCTGGATAGCGACTTTAATATGTTGAGCCCTTTGGGCTCTAGCTTCTTGGGCTTTGTTGTCATGCCAAGTGTGGTTGAAACGATTGTGCCAATATGGGCATTGCCTGTCATTAGCTAGATGATCACCCTTGCAATTAATGCATTTGAATTTGTGAGGGCAAGGCATTCCTTCTTCGGTGGCCTTGCAAGGAGGTTTTGCTTTAGGATTTGCTTGGCAACACCAGGCTGCATTGCGATGATTTTTGGTCTTGTGAGGACTGCTGCACTTAGCACATTTCCATCCTTGAGATTTGCACTTAGCAGTAATGTGACCCCATTTCCAGCAATTCTGGCATTGGGAGACTCCAGGGTGCATGTTGCACGCTCGGATAACAGCGACATCTTTATCAAAATTGAATGAGCGATTAGTGAGGAGTTTAGCATTGGTCCTGTTTTGCAAGTCCCAAATGTCAAACCAAATAATGGCCATATCAGAGTGCAGAGAAGCCCTCATGACACAAGGCAGAGAGGCAAGCGTAATTCATTCAAAGAGTGGGTTACGGTTCATGACATATAAGACATCATTAGGTGTAAGTTGGTTAGAGCCATCGTCATGCCAGTCAGTTGGCATATAGAAATTAACCCCAACAATTTTGAGGTATGATTTAGACATAGGAGCCCTAGGGATAGGGACTTTGTCTTTGTCACATTGAATGGCTTTTGATAACCATTCGTGGATGATATCACATTCACCAGGAGTGGGAACGAGATTGGTAGAAAAAGTGAGACCAAATGCAGCACCAGAATGTCCTTCAGACATGGTGAGCATGCGAAGTTTAGAATGTTGGTCAATAAGACTGCGATTGACAGTTTCAAGAATGTGGTGATGGTGTTGTAAACAGTTAACCATCACTGTTTCAGAATAGGGTACGAGAACTTGTTTGCGGGTGGGTCCTCATGTAGTCGATTTAATGACAAATTTCTTTTTCTGAGGAATAGAAGTATTGTTAGTATTGCCACTGTTGGTATCTCCAACAGCGGCTTGATGCATGGCAGTGATACGGTCGGCAGGTAGTTTGTCACTGTAAAGCTTGACAAGTTCTACCAAATCAACTACTTGTTTAGTAGCGATGGTAGATGGGGTAGGAGCATTAGACCGGGAAGCCACAGCATATGACTTAACCAGTTGTGAAGAAGGACTAGAGGAGGTAGGTTTTGGTTTAGGAGGCAAGCTACTCACCTTGGGAGTAGGCAGCATCAGTGGCGGGGGAAAAGCTGCCTTGATAGGAGGCTTTGGAGGGGTACGTTTAGGCGTTGGTTTAGCCTGGACCAGTTTTGCTTTGACACCTTCAGTCGATATCATTTTGACGTCTTGATTTTCAAGAGGTTGTGAAGAAGGAACAATTTCCTTGGCTTTGCCCTTGTTTTTCTTTTCGACATATGGAGGCCTAGAAGGGAAGAAAAGCCTATCCATGAGGTGTTTAAGGGTGAAGTTAGTTACGTCTTTCGGAACATAACCCTCAATAATGCTGGGATCTTTGATAACAGTGTGTTCCCATCCACCATCATAAATGGCAGTGAGCAAATAGGCAAGTTCATCTGCTATTGCTCCACTGGGAGTGAATTTACCTTTGTTGACTGAAAAAAGACAAATCCAGTCTCCACATTCTTGAAGCATTAAAGATGCTTCACCAATAGTCTCTTTAAATTCCTTGACTGGAGGACTTCTAGGGCATAAAGGATCAATATCAATGCCTTGAGCAGCATTGGTTGAACCTGTATTTCCAACATCATGCATGGGAATGTCATTATTAGGTATACCAGAAACTTCCAGTAAACCAGCAGGAAGCAGGAAGGGTAAATCAGGAATTCCCAATCTACCCAGAGTGATGGTGGTAGAGTTGTTAGCAACAGCAGCTGAAGCGCTTTTGGGGTTGAGAAGGCTAATAATAGCTGGGTTGAGTTTAGGAACATGAGGTTCTGGTGTGGTGCCAGCTGGGTCAAGGGCAGGGAAGGGATCAGTGTCATCAGCCCAATTGCTGAGGACAGTGCGAGGGTTGGGTCCAGAAATGTGGGGTCCTAAGGCCATAGAAGGTGTATCAGAGGTGATAGGACTAAGAAAAGCAGCCTTGTCAATGAGACTTTGGACGTTAGGAATGGGTTTGTTGTTGTCGACGGTTTTATCAAAATGCGACCACATTTGAGTTGGCGCAGATTGAACATCAAAGTCGGTGGAGTGTTGTCGATGTTTGGAAGGGATTGACACAGGAGACGCATGAGAGAATGCGGGATGAGTACCCATAGTCTTCATGGGTTTGGGAGTAAGCATGCCTTCGATGATAGAAGGTTGGGAATTGGTTGGTGTAGAGCGTCCTTGTTGAAGAGCGTGTTGATTGGGAGGAGGAGGTGACTCTGTACGAGGTGCAAGTGTTGTAGTTTGGTGGAGGACTGGTGAGGCAGACCTATTGGAGGCCCTAGAGGTGGACCGACGTCGAGAGGCGACAGATGATGTCTTGGAGAAATGGCAAAAATCAGAGTGACCTCTGATATTGGGAGGGAGTTCATCATCAGAGGACGACTCGTATTCAGAAGAGGACTCTTCAGCTGTAGCTTTATCCATAGCTCGTTTGGTGGCTTGGACGTCAATGGCAGACGCCGTGCATCCAGCACGTATCATAACATTCTTGAGCACAGCTCTAGGACCATTACTGAAAAAATTTCCACCGCCTTTCTTTTTCAGCTCTCTGCTACTATCACCCATAGTTTCGTATATTCGTAGATTGTGCGTTTGCAATAAAAACCACTAGAGAATTGTCAATGATGGTGGTTTATGGGAAAGAAGTAATCTACTGACATCACATCTTTCACCACGAATGCTTGACAAGTTAACCCATGGCTTACCCCGTCCGTCCAGGATTCCTCCACTTTTCATTCACTTCCACCAACCTTGTCCGACTGTACTTTGTCTATATCACCTATCATCACCATCAGCATTTCTCGTTGTATATGTTTTCGCTATTCTCACTGTACTTACACCCACTTTACCACCAGCCTAATGGCTACTGTGTATAGGAATGCCCTTGAGGACAACTGTTAATGTTGTGCCCAAACACCTGTGGTTTCATCACCGTCACTGTATCTCACGTACTTACTTGTTCTACCATCTACGGACCTGCAATGACAAACATCTGACTCATCCTTCCTGTGACTTTTTTGTTCTTGCAGAATTCACATTGGTTCAATTCCGTCAACTACTTTGTTTGGTCGCATTGTTGCTTGCCTATATGATGTTCCACATGTGATGTGGCCAGGCTCTGGCCTCAAGGATAACATAAAGAGCACAACACTTGTAGCGGGCGTCGACTCAAGCTCAAATACTCATGGTTGAACATTTGAACGCTGAAGGCACGACTCAGGGAAAAGCAACGGCAAATAGCATGCACCTACTCAGGGGAATCATCAATCATCATATGTGTGTCTAATTGTGTTGTTTACGCGTTATCGGCGTTCTGAAGGCTGTTAACTTGAAGCTGTGTAGCCTTGGTGTAATACCAACTTGGATTTCCGTCACATGGTACATACTACAGCAAATGCTTGCATCGACAGAACATCTGGGGTACAGATCAACCATTCTTCTATACTCTGGACAGGTGAACCAATACATGAATCCAAATCAGAGGTGCCAGGCATCACCCAAGGGTCACAAGTTTGTCTCTATCTGCCAGTTGATTTAAGGTTTATCGCTAGAGGCATTATTCCCAACACTAATGTGATCGTTGGATTGCTGGTCGACGCTGGCCACCTACTTCTTCAGATGCTTAGAAGTAAATCGCCGGATCAGTATTAGTGTTCTCTTGCCCTTGACGAGAAACGCTAATCGAGGATTATAAACCACAATTGAATACAGGTTTGGAGTTCTTCCAGGGACTGGAGGTAAAGATGTCTGATTAGGCATCTTTTGTGGAGGCGCTGCAGTCGATTTTGGGGCATTCACTGATGATATTGTTAGCTGGGAGGTCCAGTAGGAAGACAGAGGGAGTGTCAGTTCTGGTTTGGCTACCTACCTCGAGAGTCTGTATGCCAGCTGATTGACGAAGTTCAAATCCAAGTAACTTGTTTTTCATTATATGCATGAAACGTAACATTGGAATGAACATGAAAAAATGAGCTCACCTTCATTTGGTCTAATTCTGCTCGCAGGTCAGAATTCCTACAGAACAAGTCATCGCGTTCAGTTCCCACCTCTAAAAGTGCATGCCGGAGAGCTATGTTCTCATGGCAGGATTTATCCCGAAATTTGTTGTCCATTACTCGTGAGGAGACCTTTAGCAATATGTGTTCCAGGAGGATGAGAGAAGAAAAAAGGCTCAACACATGACGTTGCACCTTCAAGAGAATTTCTTTGACCGTCACTGACATAAGGCACCTGGCTAGCTCAATGTGCTGTGAGTCCCAGTGACTGACATTACTGGGTTCTAATTGTCCTTATTAGTTTAATATCCGGCAGTGTCATCATCCACGATCCATGCTCTCCAACCAACAGCTCTTTTTAGACCAAGAAAGTGTACCGTTTCAGGCAAAGACTGTGCTAGCATATTGTGTGTGGTTCTAGTACACTATACCTCAGCAAGACAAGCACTTGGGGTAACTTCCTGGGCGAGAGGTGAAGTTGACTCACTGCGAGACTTTACAGGGACGTCAGGGCTGATATTCCTGTGCACCAGTTGTCTTGTGCTCAACTTGTGCTAGTGCTCGTTCACTTATAAGCTAAGGGCCTTCTTTTCTTGTTCCCTGCTCCCCCGCAATGTCAAATTACTCCGAGTGCCCCTCCCTTTCTCTCTCATACTGCGCACTCCCTATATCCAGGCCTACTTAAATTTTTGACTTGCACTTGACCAACTCAGAGCCGCCTTCCTCCCATGCCATTCTCCCGAATCACCCAAACCTCACTTATGCCTTGGACTAGCAAAGTGCATGTTTTCCAAGTACATGCTGGCCTTCACCGTGCTCAAATTCGGTTGCTTCATATCCACAATCATTGCGTCTTGTGTCAACGTCTGCTTCCCCGATCACATCAATCTCCCCACCATGAAAGGAGCCATCAACTCTTGTTTCCAACACGTGGCACGTGTGCACCACTCACTGACAAAGACCTAGACACAGACGAGCGGCACCAATTGGTAAATAAAAGATCCAGAAAGGGCGAATGTGAGAGGTGACTTGAAAGTTGAGCGACAGTTGAGCCCCAGTGAAAACTAAATAGACCGAATTAGGGTATCAATGATTTCCACTGAGTCCTATTGGTGACACCCGAAACCAGTGATCAAAATAGATCGACATGGATTCTCACCCAGCCACCCGATGTTTTGTCAGCCAAAGCTGTGCATTCCAGCCATGTTGTCGTGGACTGCTCATACTCACACATTCTCCCTCCTTTCTCCTTCATTTATTTCCTTCCCCTCCTTTTTTCTAGATTTATCCTTATGGCTAGTGGACAAACAAGGACCAAGAAGGTCCTCAAAATGGTGGTTTGTGGCTGTAAACACTCGAGTGGTTGTTAGGATAGCGGATGGCCAACAAGTGCGTGTAGGACCTCTGTTTGGTTGATCCGAGTATGGGTCGCCATGAGATTGTTATCACGGCGTGCGAACTTACACTACAAATATGCCTTGGGGGCACCACAGTTTCTGCATCGCGCATCGAGAGCACTTGAAAAACGCACAATTGTGGTTAATTGTGATATTTGCGAGAAAATGCTTCTTGAGCAGAGGGGAACCCTGTGACAGCCCGAGTCAAGCATCCAACTATTTTGGGCACTTCCTAACTGGGTATCTAGTTGATGCATGTGCAAACATGACCAAACACGTGATTATCACGCTGATGCGTCCCTGCGTCATTCTTATCTCCCTTTCCCTTCCACCGCGCCCATGCCCATGACCACCCATGACCCTAGTATGTTCTGGATATGGATTCACCAGATCAGACAGCTGTTCCCCCAGGCCAGCAGCATGGTGAGGCAACTCAGAATGTTCTAAATAACCTCTATGATGAGGATTTTTGGAAACCTGAGAGCCAGCTGACCGTGATCCGTGAATTTAATGAAGGTCTTGAAGAGTTTGGAAATGCCCTCAACGCGGCGAGAAATCGCAGGGGTTCTTCTCCACGTGGACATACCCTGGAGCGTGGAAAATGCGATTCACGCCTCTACTCAAACTCACCTGTAAGTTTATCATTATCCTGCTCTTCGTTCTTTATCTCATATTCCGAAGTCCCTTAGCCGATCTCGCTCTCTCCCATGCTCTTGTTACAGCTCTCGTTCCCTTTCTCACCCACGCTCCCATTCCCACTTCAGCTCACACCACAGCCGTTCACAATCTCGCTATCACTCTCGAGGACATAAACGATGCCAATCCTGATCCTGATCCCCTTCTCGCGATCGCCGCCGCCACCGAGTCTCCTGGAGAAGCTACATCCTTCCCCATCGCATTGCACGAGAGCATCATCCCTTCCGTTCCCATTATGCTCCGGAGAAGAGCTTGAAGCCTCTCCAATGGGATATTGTATGATGTTTTCCGGCTTGCATGATCATTCACTGAAACCCACTCCACAGATTAAAAACTTTTCAAAGGAAACACTCTCAATAGATTTCAGAACCCTCTTCTGCTCACGGTCAACCTCTTGGACTCGCTTTCCTGGACTCTCATTTTGTCGCTCACTGGACTTATTCGATACTCCGCTCGCTCGGTTGCTGGACTTATGCTTATCTCGTTCACACTCGCATTTATTTTGGACTTTGGCCTCGCACTCCTGCTCAATCGAACTGGATCTTGACTCAAACGCTACCTAGAACTCTGGAACTCTCTTGTACACGTCGGCTTGCCTTGTTATGCTGCTCAGTGTGCTTTTATGACAGTCTTTCTGACAAGTAACTGACTTCATTATGGCCAGAGTCAACTTAGAACATCATAGTATTTGGTGAGTGACGTCCTCGCTAGGCATTAGACCTGTATTGATGTGTATTGATTAGTATTGACGAGAATTGGACGTCTAGGAATGTCATAGATAGACTAGATTCAGATGGAAAACCATAGATTGTATCGGACTACCTCAATGAGACTCAATTGTAATCAATAATAATCAATGATCAATAGATCGGATGAATTCAATGTTCATTGAGTGCAATAGATTTGGATGGATTGAAAT
>KQ962482.1:87152-121223 GCA_001563735.1 Leucoagaricus sp. SymC.cos
ACTCTTTGCGCTCTCTTCAGTTGTACGAAGTGCGATCAATATGGACGACGTTCCCACTTCAACCGAATGACGCTATCTGTTACCAACTTCACACGGTATTCTCAAGAACCCAATTCTTCGCGCCGGTAATATCTCTGAGCTAGACCTCTGAGAAAACGCTCTTTTCAAATTCACTACCTGGGAGAATGTAATTGTCGGATGGCCGAACGTTGAAGCAGGCCAGCTGGTGGGGATATGAAATATCCGAGCGACGCGTTGTTGTACAACATGTCCTGTTGGTGGGAGGCGCCATATTAGAACTTGTCACACTGGAATACTACCTCGTACGCGGGTGGGTTTGCCTGGTATCCTTGGATGACCCCCTGACCCTTCCACCTTTTTTGACGGAGGTGAGTGCTCTTTGCGTCTTAGTCCTCCAGATATTGCCTAAAGCCTTGGTCTGTCGAAAAACGGAACATTGGAATCAAGCCTATCTCTCCTTAGGCTTCATACCTTTCCTATTCCACTTCCTGCTATGGAACCTGTAGGATTATCCGGCTACGTGTTCTTCGGTCGCAACAGCTCATTTCCAGGAAAGCCATCCAAAAGGCGAACTTTTACCCTCGATAATCTCCCAACAATATATAACAAAAGCGGTTTCCATTTTATTGATTTTGATGGTACCGACGGTCACTTTCGATCACCACTCGCCTCATTCCTACTCTGTAACACCAAAGCCCGCATCCTTGATGGGCATGTCCTCTTAAGCCGAGCGAACACGGGCATCACCATCCAGTCTCTTAACTATTTCAAAACAAATCGAAGGTTGGAATCATCATACTGGGCGCAACCAACGTCGTTCTTGGTCTCTCTACACTGGACACTCTCGAGAACGATGATGAAGATGCCAGAATTCGGGTTGGTAGTCTTGCATCGCAGATTTTCATTAATGACATCTCGCTGGATTTCGGTCACTCGGGGTCGAGCTCATTCGACATCGGGGTCCTTTCAACTGAGGAAATCGAGTGGAATCTTAATCGGTTCATGCAGTCAGGCTCCAAGGCACTGTCGTCATACATCAGTGACTATGGCGCGTCACGGCCAAGCACATCCTTCCTTATTCCCGTCCAAGGCGCTATTCAGAAGGACAAGCAGGTTCTTGTTGGTAGTCGTGGCTTCATTGCCACGATATGCCTCTTTCTTGTCGCTACTCTTGCCATGATTTTCAACCTCTTCTTCCTTCGTACTATATGGAACACACCATCGTTTAAGCTGGATGCACTCTTGTACGAATTGCTGGACCTGAGAAATCCTACATGTGCATATGTCTCGACCATTGTATTGATTGATACTCACTAACTAATTAATAGGCTACTCTCCAAATCCTCCAGATCATGAACTCCCTAGCACAAGAAAGCGTATTTTTTGCGCTCTTGGCTTCTTCGCACTCGAAGTGGTGTTTTTATCATTGGTTCTGTACTGTTCCAAGTCCCCCCCCTCGTCATCGACTTCCCGCTATCCTTGACCATAGTAAAAAGCAGTTTCACATTAGTCTTTATTGTCTGGCAGATTTTGGCCATCTTTCTTCTTTCTGAGACGGTCTCGTTTGCGTTTAACAGTGAATGGTCATTGCAGCGCAACAGAACGTCACGTCGCTTGGTACCCAGTAAAGCAGATCATGTCTCTCGCCTGACGTCAGGGAATTACGACAGAATCCGATACTTCCTGACGAGGGGACCCAGTGCCACGTACCGCCTCGCCTTCTTGACGTTTGCCGCACTGACTGCGCTCGACTCGTTCGCTCCAGGTACCCTTTCAATCGGGCCAGTTCAAACAATGATTAACACTACGTTATTCATTGCTGACCTTCGTTTTGTTACGTCCTCTCAAGATCACGACAACGATAACATCTCCGGTTTTCTTCAGGACCGTGCGGACACCATTGTGCTCTTGAAACAGCACCATATGTTCAACTACAAGTATGACATAGAGCCTCACTGGGTGACGGCTTGGCGGGACGAAGGTTCAATTGATCCATCAACGACTGGGGTAGTGGAATATCCAACGGATGTCGTCTACTTCAACTATTCTTGTGCATGGAGGACTCCTGAGAGGGGATCCAGTGATGATTCCACTACTTGGTATATTGATGGCCAAACATGGGAACTCTGGAGCGACCCATTACGGGACTTTTCATACCGCGGTGGTAAGCTCGAGATCAAATTTTCCTAAGTACAGCGGTTCTGGCAACACAGAGGGCTCCTATTACCATTTAGATATGTCGATGTGCAGCCCGATCGCCGCTTGGCTCCCGTCGCCCTTGGGACCAACGACTCCCTGCCCCTGGGACCCGATCCCGATAAACGGTCCAATCTCAATCTAAACCACTTACCAACTCTCTTCCATCCTCATGGCTTGATTCTCAATAATTCCGCCGCCGACCCGTCAAACTGGACATCTCCCCTCTCCGCCGTTCTTGTTTGCCACCCTCACGTCAACGCGTCTGGCGATCGTGCCCGCTTCACTTCTGACAAGAAATTACGACTAGCCGATTCCGGACTCTCACCTATAGGCAATATTTCGTACAATACAATCACCACCCTTTTCACATCCGCTCTCCTAGGGGTCCTCGACACCGACGATGATACCGTCAATCGGTGGTTAGGAGCCCAAAGTGCTCAGATGCTTCTTACAGACGCCTCTCCGGACTTTTCAATTTATCCAAGCGGGGTTCCATTGCACGATTTAACGACCCTGAACGAGAATTTCAATCGTTTTACTTTATCCGCTAGCAAAGCGTTCCTTGATGGGCATTTCACTAGCCTCAACAATCCATCGGAACTCGGGGCTCAGACCACTCGTGTTTTAGGGCTTGGAGAGTTCAATCGACAAGCATTGTCTGGAGACAAAACGCTCGGTATTGTCTCGTTAGGTCTGTCAGCTGGAGCGATTGTGTTGTATGGGCTACTGGGGCGACGGCTGCTATTGGATAAAGGGGAGGCGTTTGTACTTATGGATGTTATACCTGCCATTGGAACAAGTAAGGACGGATCATTCCTTTTATTGGATTAGACTCTTCCGAGCGGCTGGCTCATAGACACCCTCCATTTTGCATTGCTTCATTCGTGAACTATACAATTAGCATTCTATTTCATATTCGCGATATCTATACGTTTCTGCATGTCGGCATTCGCACTGAAGACTCAGACAAGCACCTCAATTCCGCCAAGGTTTGTAACCTGTACCTTGAGTGATTTCACACCTTATCTCAGCGCCAACGTCAAGTCCGAGGACGAATGTGCGAATGCTACGTTGATGGTTGCCGGAACGCGGCAGCCCCTTACGGCGGAGACTATCCCTAGCCCCCTTGATCCGCTCGGAAACGTCGCATCAAGTGAGCAGTCCCCAAACCACACCCCAGGTAATCAAGTTCTTTATTCTATTAAACATTTGATCGTTTGGGCCTCGGGAGCTTGTTTCAGAAGTTCTTTACGCATTTTGGAATCTCGCGTCAAAGTGTCATTGGGCGATCGTTACCAGCACAATGCCTCGATGGGGGGGACAGCTGCACCATATGGCCGTATGGGCCATGTCTTCGACTAGAATCTGCTAGAATCCAGCCTCGACGCCTCTGCTCCGAGCATTCAGAACCCAGAACCCGGAAGCTGTTTTGCGCGGCTGTTGATGATTCCTGCCAGCTCACAAACGTGCGTATATATGTGTAATGGTGACATCATGCTCAGCCCTGCACCAATGTTTGATTTCATTGATTCATGGTTGACATGTGTAGCTGTTATTGGTAGCTCCAACAATAGATGTTATACCAAACTCGGTCGGAGTCGCGAACGTAAGTACAGTATTCGACTTCATCGTTTGGCAATTGCGTCGAATTTGTCCACTAACATGTCAGCTCTGGCTTAGAAGACTCAGTACGCATGTAGGGATTCGCCTCGTGCACTATGTCAGGCTGACAGGGCTACGTGGCTCAGGTGTACCTATAAGCATGTAATGAATGTTCATCTTGAAAAAAATGTTGTACCGGACAGCTAGCACCACTATGCATCATGTTTAGAGCCAAGTTTCGGTGTCCGACTGCGGGGGTGGAGCAATTTCCAAAATCCTCCATTAAAATTATGTGTGAGCATCTGCAAATCCATACGGTATCCCCCGCCATGAGCGGCAGCACGCCACCACTGACGACTCGTCACTCCACCGATTTTAACTTCAATTACACTTCTCTCATTTCCTCCAGTCTGGCCACTCTGACACCGTCACTCGCCCGGCCTATCCCCTCTCGGCTTTTCGCTCAAGACCTCCGAAACGAGCTTTTGCATAACACCCATCAGTCAGCAATCACTCTCAGGTTACTCACGAGGCTCGAGCCTTAGACCTAAGAAGTGGTTTCAAGACCGAGGCAGGCAGGTTCGCGGGCGCTATTGACGCTCACCTCACCGCTTCACCCATTATCTTTCCTGACAATGATTGTTATTCTAAGTGTATACAGTACTGTAAAATCTTGACTCGACTGTCTATACGACACTACCAAGGAAATGGGCGGCGTGGGTGCCACTGACATCTGCCAAAAAGATTTATATCAAGAACGCGGCCAGGCTGGGGACTCTATGTTTGGAATATGCATTTGGTTTTAGACTAACTACGTGTTGAAAATAACATTACGCTCTCGACCTGTGATTGACAGAAATTGATCTCAACGACTAGCTCTAGACGCCAGAGAAGTCCGAGTCGGAGACGACTATGCACTGCCAGTCACGCCATCAACGAAAAAGAGTCGGTTACTTGTTCTGATAGCGCCATTGGTTACAGACGAATATACAATTTGCAATTTTCGACGTAACTTTCATTGCAAAACGTACTGGACTATAGTACAAACGGGGGAAATCAGTGCTTCCATATATATAAAATACGTCCAAAACCAAGAGAGCCGAAGAGAAGAGAAAAAAAGTGTCGAGTATATCACAAGGCAGGTGGAAAATCAGAAGCAAAGGATATCGCGGGGAATGTAAATGATAGTGGGGGGGATAAGAGATAGACAGGAGAAATGATAGTAAAGAAAGTAGAGGAGACATTGAATGATAGGAAGAGGGTTATGTTGAAGAAGTGAAAAAGATAATTGTAGGCAAATAACGCAGCAAATCCACCAAACCTGAATGTTACAAATGTACAAAACAATAAACGAAGATAAACAACGCGGACCAAAGCCGAGTAGGAGAGAAATTATGAGAATGGGGAGGCGGGAGTGAGATGGGACCGAGAGTTAGGAGTGAACGGTGGTGAGAGGGTATAGTTGGTGCCAAGACACAGCAGAATACCCGTGGCTGTGCGGAGGGACGCCGTAATATAAGACATTACAACCTCCGGCATTGGACTTTTCTGAGGAGATGGACCCCAGCGAGGCGGTGATGGTGGGGAGAAGAGGATGGGTTAGAAATTAGGGGTGTAAATGGGGGATATCATAGGTAAATGAGATGCATGCAAAGAGAAACCGTGATGAGAAATGCAACAGACAGCAAACAAGGGGGCCGGGCATGGAGGTAAGACTTGAGAAACAGCCTGCTAAGAATAACCGTCAAAGGATGTCATCTGAGGCAACACATTCTGTACCCACGAAATCAAGAAATTAGCTCTCTATGTGGGGATGGAGAAGGTTATAGAATTCCAGAATCTTTTAATGCGTTCTGTAATATCGTTTCCTTAACGGCTGCGAACACTAGCCGGATATTTGTCGTATCTGTGGCCTGCGTCAAACTAGACAGCGCATCAGAAATGAACAGTTGGAAGCCTTTGCTCCACGTACTGAGGGTATACGCTTAGGCGCGCCCTATTGGCCTGCATAAACTTCCATAGGATATATTTGGCTGCTTTGTTGACATCCGTGCCGCCTGTGTATTCTTCGAAGAACTTGGCTAGTGGGACCTGTCAGGGGATATTACGTCAGCACAGGGTAAAGTGAGTGTGGCGAGGGAAGCTGTTCACCTTGGGAAGCTTGGTCTTGAACACGTCAATTTTGTTCAGGAAGAGGATGATTGATGTCCGAATAAACCACCGCGAGTTGATCACGGACTCAAACAACACCAGAGATTCTCGCATTCGGTTCTAACAGACCGGTCAGATGAAATCGAAAGTGAGGTGATAAACGAGTTTACTTGTGATTTGTACTCGAGGAGATCCTGATCATACTCGCTGAGGGCGGTGCAAAAGATGATCGAGGTAACTGATTCGAAACAATGAATCCACTTTTTGCGTTCTGAGCGCTGGCCTCCAACGTCAAACATATGTATTCTGACAACCAGTAATGTTAACGAGGGTAGAGGAGGGATGTGCAGATGACTTACGAGAGTTGACCCATAGTGAATCGTGTTTCCGTGATGCCCACACTCTTTTGACGAGCGCGCAGCACATCTGTCTCTGTTGGTACATAACCAGGAGCACCTATGCGTAGGACGTTGGAAAAGAAGCTGGGAATTATTAGCACCACCTGCGGGGAATGCCTGGATGTGAAGCTGCTCACTATTCTGCCGAGTCCATGAGGTAGAATTCGCTCATATGATCCTCAATCACTTTTGGAACTACAGGATCCTTCAGGAACTGATGGATAGCTTCGGCAATTTCAGGTGAGAAATGAACGTCGGATCCGCCATAGGGCTCTGGGTTGTAGTCCAGAATCTTCTCCATGAGTAGCTAATGTGCGTCTCGTTAAACGGTGTGGAGGTCGAGATTGGGCTGGTTATTCACCCTGTTCGGAATTTCTGCGCATTCCAGCCCGGTCTTGCGCATGTAGATCACGACTGAGCGGGCTGACTCAACGACATTTCGATAGATAATAGGTCGGTATTCGAACAGCTGCTCTGTGGTAAAGCCTCCCTGGTGGATGATTTTCATCTGCTTGACGATAGTGCTCTTCCCCGATTCTCCTGAGCCTAAATCCGCGTCGATATGAGTAGAGTTTTGGAGAAAGGGTCCGAGTAGACTTGCCGAGTAGAAGGATCTTGCACTCGCGCTTGAGGCGCTTATGGTCCTCCTCGAGCGAGCGGTCTATATCGTCTGAGTGCTGTTTGCTCATCTGGTCGCCCTTTGAGATGCAGGCACCCATGGCTGCAGGCGAGGGGCAGTGGGGAGATGGTGGTTGTGGATGGAGACAGTCGACAGCAGCGGTGGTCAGGATGGATCACCGATCACGCGTGACGCTGTGCTGTCACACCTTCCTTATGTCCAGGTCACATGCGACGCTGTCAGAAATTGCCCTGTCCATCTCCGGCCCCGTTTCCTCCTTTGGTTTCATTGCATGTCTGGCGCCCGCACAAGACGGAATCATTTACTTTACGCTGATTTCTTAATGAACATTTCTCTAGTCGCCCGCTCTTCATGGCGCTGCCTTCATCAATCGGCTCTACTGCAGAGGACACTCTCAGATTGCCCGGTTTCTCATCATTGAGCTCTTCTGGTCGTGATTTTGATCCCCATCATCCGGGGAGAAGTGCAGACCTGATTGTTCCCATATCTCAGCTTTTCTACATTAGTCAACAAATAGACTAATCGACACAAAGCATGGATGTCTGCTCTGCCGGCGTCTCAGTTTTTCTCCGCAGGCCTTCGCAAACTATCGCAAAGAACCCTCACAGCCAGAGACCTATTTACAGAAAGCCCGATGTCAAGGAATATTGTTCGCAACGATGAACATCGAGAGGACGTCATAGGAACCGTATGCGTTTCTGCTATGCTTGATTATCCGTGAAGCCCCGTAATGTTCATCTGAAGATGACAGATTGTCTCCCTCGACGTCAAAAAACGAAACTGAGAGAAACCCAAAAATAATGTCTGCTGGTCCTGTCCTCTTCCTCCGTCCTATATATAAAGACGCTCACTCGGCTCATCATACATCATCCCCTGGCTCCTTTAGGATGATCAGTCTCACCGCCTATGCCCCATTTTGCCGATGAATCACTGATATCAGTATTACTTTGACCTCAAATGGTATGTGGCCGGTTCCAGAACTCGGAGAAGACCATTACATGGTTGACAGTTATCGGACCTTACTTTACCAGGTTTGATCAGTGATATATGAAAAATCCCGGTCTCTTTCTGTCGAGTTCGTTGGTGGCCGAGGAGCCAATGCAGAGCCACTGGCACCAGAGCCTGATGCAACAAACCATCTGTATTCGTGGCGACTTTCGTCTTGTGAGTTCCCGTCGCCACTATACTACACTATCCGGGGGGTGTCTAAACTTGAATGAAGCAATATCCCTCATATTCACGTACAAAGAGCAGCTGTAGTTGGAGCTGAGTCAAATTAAGCACCATATGGCCCTTTACTATTTCCGAGATCACGCGCCTAGGTAAGCTCTCTTGAGTCTCCAGTATCCTCTTATACCGCAGTGTGTGTCAAGCAGAGAACCCAACTCGGCCTAGACTCACTGTGTTGACCCGTTGAGGCTTTCATGTGAACATCTCCTGAGGATGGTTTACATCACACCTTCCCACCTCTTTAAATCTCATGTCGCGTGCCTGCGACATCTTCCCAGCAATTCTAGGGGACGCCTTTGGCGTCTCTTTGATGTTGATCGTATTGACCATTTCATCTAATAGCAGATTGCTGATTCACAAACTCGTGCTTTCTTCAACGCGAGTCTGATGTCCATGAGTCTTCAAAACAGCCCGTCAAGGAGTACGGTCCGAAACAGTGTCTTCCAGAACCAAGAGAGTCAGCTCAAAGCGCACGAGTTCCATTCGAAGAACGAACCACCCTGGCTACCACAAGTAGTACTATATGTCATCTATAGCGCATATCCAAAAATACGACCTCTTCCAAGAAACCAACGTGATTAACAACACCCACGAAGAAGCCTGCTAAACGCCGACGGTACACGACACGAGTTCGCAGCAAATCCGATACTTCGGTTTAACCCACAGCGCAGAAAACAGTGAGGTCACTTCGCCTCCGCCTATTAAGCGACCAGCACCCAGCTATCGTCACGCTCCAACTTGCATTTCTGAATGACTCCAACTGGCGCCATCAATTCCAATTTAAAGGGTATTCGGGGAAATGCCAACGACGATCTTTCTGTTTCAATAAACTCAGGGCTGTGATGTCGACGCCAACGGGCTTGCGGCAAGGACACGACTACAAACTTGAAGAAGTGGTTATTCCATGATGATGGTCTCCTTGTATACAGTAACACATGCGCCATGCACCACAAAAAGAACCACGCGCGCATGTATGTAGCTAGACTCAAAGCAACGACTGGCAGCACCTCATCATAGTCAAAACATTGACAAATGACAATAGAATGACGGTCGGTCCGCCACCTGCCATTGATTTTCTCACCTCCATCTCTCTCTCCCATGCCGCAATCGAAGACGAGTGCTGGTCGCTAAGCTTAACATAGTACATACAGCCGCTTGACTTGTGTGGTCTTCTTTTGCCGTTAACTGCGCTAGCCTTCGGCCGTTCCACCTGTCGTTCTCTTTTTCTTTCCCTCTCTTCCTCCGACTACCATGATCACTGGCACGCTCGCTCGTCTACCAACGCTCATCTTGGCTGGTCTCCTCTTCTGGTCATCTCAGACTCTCGCGCAAGGTGGATTAGGACAATTACCGGCCTGCGCAATAGGTTGCGTTCAAGACGTAGCGGAAGCTCATCACTGCGTTCTGTGCGATCAACCCCCATCCTCCTCCCTCGGACACTGATCGATCCTACATTGTGACTCATTAGAACAACAGCTGAATGTCTATGTCCTTCCCAGCTCGACATTCACAACTGTATCACACAGTCATGTTCCATTGAGGATCTAGCAGCGGCTAACACAATCATCGGTACTTTCTGTCTCGGAGGTGTGTTCTCCTTCACTCTCTCGTAATCTATTCACCGAACTCTAAACTTCGTTTCCCCTACTCTCTACTCCGCCTGCAATGCCCTGCATAGCAAGTCTCCCGGGTCAACCTTCATCTCCACCCGTGGTAACGACTCCATCAACAACTCCCACTCCACCCCTAACAACCAGCCCACCTGGTCATCCTCCCATCACAACCGAATCTCAATCCCCTCCCATCATTGGTCTACCCACATCTACATCGTCCTCATTACCATTAGCCCTCCCATCAGTCTCGCCTTCACTTCCTTCTTCTTCCACCACCACTTCCTCTGGTATTCCAACCTCGGCAATTCTCTCGTTACCTACGACGGATACACCTTCGATTTCTGCTGCTCCGCAAACTGTTGTTGTGTTCAGTACAGCATTTGCTCCACCGTCTTCGACAAATGGTGCTTCTGGTCCCGGGTGTCGAAAAGATGGTGTGGTGCTGTTGATCAATTTGATTTTCTCTGGGATTGTTGGGATCTTCTTCGTGGTTTGATTTTTCATATTTATCATGATGATTTATGATATATCTGTTTTCTGATTTTGTGAACTAGTTTGATTGTTCCCTTGACCCTCCGGTCGTCTCCCTACTTTCATCCTCCCCACTTTCATCCTCCCCTTCATACCCTCAGAGAGACCTTCCTTCCTTTCCTTCGCTTGATACCCTTCCCCCTCGTGAAGATACTCAATTGTATTAAACTGGCAGGCACCGCAATAACGGAAATCCCAATCTACCGTTGTATATCTTTTTCAAACTCTGTGGGGCCGTTTGAGCCTGATGAAGTCGTTCTCCATTCGTGAAGCATCCGAAAAACTGATCGATTAATCACTAGTTCTTCATATGCTGATGGGTACACGATAAGCTAGTTGGGTATCTGGAGTTCTCCTGACGAACCTCAAGCTCACTCCATCATGGACCATGCACTCTGCCTAATGACCGATTGCTTCTGTTTCAGAGCAAGATACTAACCGCGATACATCTCGGTCGTGGCCCAGGTAGCATAAACCAGACAATATGTAACAAGAGAGTTAACTATTGTTTGACCAGATGCTGATGTAAGGTCGTATTATGTTGTCCGTTTGCTTGGTGGAAATATCAAAGAAACAGGTGTTGCACCTTTATTGAAATGATAGAATGGACTTAGTGGAGTCTACCCCAATCACCTCACTAGCTAGGTATCACTTCTTCAACCGTATAAATGACTGTCTGGGGATGCTTGAAGATGTCTTAGGAAAGTTGAGGGTGCGATTGCAATGACGAAAATGATATGACTATTGCTACTAGGCACAGACTATTGGCGCGATACCTAGATGACGGAGACAAGGAAGACGGAGACAAGGAAGACGGCTGCAATGCATGATGCGGGCAGCGCACTGATTGCTACAGTGTAGGCACGGTAGCGGAGAAAGGAGAAAAAAAAAAAAACAACAACCCAAGTCGAGGTCACGAAAAAGATTCAGCTAAGAGACGATAGGCGTGAGCGCTGGACCCTCCTCGAGCTTAATACGCCATCGGAGTGGGTAAGCACCATCAACACAGTGATGATGGATCCGACAAGAAAGACAAACAGCAGGAAAACACGGAAACCGAGACTCAAAACGAGCCGGTCCCCTGACGAACTCAGGTCATCCGACAATGCGAATGCTGAGAACGAGGGAAATTACCGTCCTGGGCAGAGAAATAAGTCGCGATCTCATTTTCTCAGAAATAGAAGACGAAGGAAATTACCGTCCTGGGCAGAGAAATAAGTCGCGATCTCATTTTCTCAGGATGCAGCACACCAGGTGAACCAAACCAGAGGCATGGACAAGAACACCTCGACACATCAGAGGTCAGAGATCGAGCAGCGGGCCTATCCTCTGCTCATTCAGTGGACAAGGATAACCATAGCAAGAACATAGTCACTCACGGACGCGCCCGTTCTTGCACTTGCGCTCATGTTTCGAAACTTGAAGTTGCGCACCAATGTGATAAGAACAGTGAAAACTGCCGAGAGGATCGTCCAGTACTTCAGATACACTTGGTACCTTGAGCCTGAGCACACACGCAGTGCATCCACTATCCACCAATCTTCTTTTGCTACCACTATTTTTATACAACAACAGTGTAAGTAGTTGTCAGGTAGGTACATATATCAAGTGCCTAACAATTTAATTTATGATATCTCTCTCAAACCGTCGTGATCTCGTCTTTAACCTCATTCCGCGTCCTTTGAGTCATCATCACGACCTTGGCATACGCCCACCAAGCTCAGTAAACAGTACGTCATTCTCCGCGTTCTTACCCTTTCGTTCCTTCTTGAAGTAATTCGAGATGAGGAACGCGACGTCTTAAGGGGGAAAAAAAGGTACGACGGTCAGTTCAGGTCCCATCAATGACCTAACCCACTCCCGTCCCCACACAGGTAGGTGGCGACAGCGGATGGCACACAGTTCAAGAACGTTTAGGATCCACTTACCCAAGCTTTGCTCGAAATTGAGTCGAGGGTCACAGAAGGACTATCATATCATCATACACATGAGCCACGCCTACACATGGCGGAATAATGAGAGAGAGAGAAGCATCGCACCTGATATCTCAACCCCAACTGTTCCTCACTCAGCTCCATACTTCCACCAAGACACTCGGTAACACTGAACCCTTCATCATTCAACTCTCCCGTGAACTCTAAACTAACACCTCCCAATCTCGAACCACAACTAGCGTGAATCCTTAAACAAGCTGTCAATTCATCAATGACAGTGCCAAAGTGACGCGTTTTGAGGCCAGAGGACGAGGTGAGCGTGCTGTGTGATGCAGATGGGTTAGTGTGAATACCGTTAGATCGTTTGGAGAATATGACGAGTTCGTAAGAGGAAGGGGACGGGGACGGGGAGATGTGTGGGTAAGAGACGTAAAGAAGCCGAAGCGAAGCAGAAGAGAGGGGGGTCAGGGAAATGGGACGAGCCAGAAGCCGCGAAAATGAATAGACGAGAAGCCTAGATGGCGGACCTATACACAATAGCCTGAGTTCAAGTTGGAGATTTCAGTTCCAAGTCCGAGGTGCATCCTGGAATTAACGCCAGAAGTCGTCTGTCCATCCCCCGGTCCCCTCCTCGCCCCCTTAGCCCTTGAGCGGAAAACGAGCATATAGCCTCCATCCGATTAGCTCTAACCTATGGCTGGCTGGCAAACGTAGCCAAAGCAACATACACACATCATCAATTATCAAAAGTCAAAGTAAAACCGAAAGCTCGAGCAAAAATCAGAAATCATGATCAAATGCCCCAAAGTATAATGACAATCGATGATATGAAGACTTACTTTCCATGCATAGGATCGCATATCCAGGCAACAGGATGACCCGACGCTTTTACAGCACCGATGTGGCCGGCCAAGTGATTATCGATCTATAGTAAATAAGGGTAACAATCAAGAGTCATCAAGTGCCCGTATCACCGTCAGTATAAAGTCAGTCAAATGTCAGATAAGCGTAGAGGTACGAGACTGACATCTCTAGCTACAATGACAGGAGAGGATATCTCACTCACTTTGGTAGCGCCGTACCGGGTAATAAGAGTCACTCTTCCGGTTTCTTTGTCGGGGTTTACAACTATTCGCACACATATGAGCACGCGATCGAACAGTGAACGAGCAGAACGGAGATGAGACGTACTATCTAACAGCTGGACCAATTCATCATTCTGCATAGACGGTCCGACTTTAATCCCGATCGGGTTTCTAATCCCCCTAAAATATTCCACATGCGCTCCTGTTAGTGACCTTGTACGATCACCAATCCATAAGAAATGAGCCGCGGTGTTATAGTAATATTTGGATCCCCGTGTATCCGGCTTTTCGGAGGAAGTGCTAGATGGAGTAGATGAAGGAACAGGAAACTCGCGTGTGAGTGCTTCTTCATAGTTGAGCATCAGCCCCTCGTGACTGCATCCAACGCGGATGAATTGTTGATCGTTTGATGGTTGAAGCGATTCAAGTGTAGACCGCGGGAAGGATACACGGGAAGCGAGGTGAAGCGAGGTCGGACGGGCATGAAACGTGAGGTCAATGTAATGCATGATGGTGGTGGATGTGGCGAGGAAGAAAGTGGAATCCGATGAAAGGCCAAGCATGAATAGGCATAGGGATATGCATACGAAGAGAGGAGCAGCATGAGTTATGGGCAACGAGGCAAGGCCGAGATACAACTCTAACACCTGACGCACCTGGTGTAAAAATCAACTTCTCCTAGCGTTCCTCGTCCACCACCCTTTTCGTATGGTGCACTACCAGACTCTACACCAATTGTCTTACTAAAATTTAATGCGTCTGATAAGCCTTCAACAATACTCTCGAACTCGTGTCTGAGAAAGGGGAAAAGGGAATCAATGATGCTTCAAAGGAAATACGACAGATTGTGTCGTGCACTGCGTACCGAAGCGACGGGGACCGAACGTGTGCAAGCGACCAATCATGAGGATGATGCAGCGAGGCAAAGCCAGAGGTCAGAAGACCACGAAGGTAATTGAGAGTGGTAGTCGAATAAAAGTAGGCTCTGCGGATGTTCGATTCGATTATTGGGTGGTCGAGGTCAAATGAGACAAGGTGGCGAATACAGGCATGGAACAGATTAGCTCGACCAGCTTTATTATAAGTGAATGAAACGAATAAACAGTACCTGAGCAGACGTTCAGGGTCAGGCGTACGGTCGTTGTGGTCGAGGCTGTTTGAGTATTAAAGCTCGCAGGGTCAATTTTAAGCGTCGCGGGCGGGAAATTTTACTGGCTCACCCATTGACATTATCGCCTCTTTGGGCATAAGCTTTCATGAGCCGATCTGAGAACATTGGAAACGAGGCAAAAAGAACTCACCTGAAGCTCAAGACTTCTTTGTCCCCGATTTTTTCATAGCTGCTGCTCCGTGGCTTGGCGTATTGCCCCGCAATCCGACCAATGCGAACCTAGCAGGGGCAATCAATCGCGTTCAGGGATGACCGGGACGACACCTACAACAGGGAGTCGAGCACCCCAAATAAGAATCAACGAGAACGAAAGGATGAGACCAATCTTATGGGTGATATTTTCCTATGGAACATGTGAATTGAAGTCAAAAAGTTATTCAGACACTGGCGTACGTGCGTGCAGGCATCGAAGCTCTCGGCACAGTCTCCAGCATGGAGAAGAAATGCTTCGTTGCGTTGGACTTGAGCGAGCTGATGGCGAAGCCGCTCGATCTGTACACAAGAGAGGGGGATGGATAGAGATGGGAATGAGTCGTGGCGGAGATCCGTGTAGCTTCAGGCCGAACGGACCTCGGAGGGAGTGACCATTGGAGGCAATGTTGCAATCTTCGACAGGACTCTGCATCACAATGAGCTTTAATGAACACATCAAGGTGTAGATGAAGCACTGCACCTTTTGAGATGCTGCTGATCAGGATATGCGACATCCTACTTGCCCCTATCCGGTCAGTATTCCGCGTTCGTTTCGAGTTGCAACTCGGATGCGAGACTCACCTGAGCAACCGGCTTTGATTTCCAGGAGGATGGGGTCCACTCAGCGTCCATCTGTGCGGCAATTACGAGAGAAGAAGTAAAAATGCCACAATGTCGCGAGTAGCCTTTCCTCGGTTTTGCCGCCAACCGGAATATCATCGATCACATTTTTGTTCCCTCGGCCCTTTCCGACACATGTTGTGTTCCGTTTATAGATCTCATTTTCTGATATGTTTTTTCTCCTTCTGCACTCAACACAAACATTATTGTCTATCACCAATAGAATTGCGGGGTTCCTGTTCCGCAACACCGCGGACTTTCAACTGTGCACTCTGCTAAGCTTCGAGGGTAATCAGAAAAGTGTGCAAGGGAAAAGGCTGTCGTGATCCACAGCGAGAATCCAAGCTCACCTATGCGACGTCTCCGTTTCTATATCCATACTCTCCGATGCTCGTCGTGCGAGTCTAATCTCTGCTTCCAATGTCCGTGTTACCTCAGGATATCTTCTTCTCCCTCCGAACCATCCCGTGCTCTTATAAAACCCTCATCCGCGGTTCCCCCTTTGTCTCATCCCCATCCTCTCTACTGTTAGAGAGAATTTGGTCTGCCTCTTGTCTTTGGAAGCCCCTGTGATCTAGACATGTCTGTCTCTCGCGTTGCTCTGGTTTGCATTCAGGCTTTTGCCAATCAAGTCGCTACAACACCTCCCAACCCAACGCCGCCCAAGGGGCGATACCACACAGACGAATTGTATATTCTCCAAATTGCTCCCTTGATCTTCAAGGTACGTGTTAAAGCTGTTTCTACGCTATCCCTAAACTCATGCATCCATGTCACTTTCAGTGCCATCAAATCATATTCTGGTTCGCCGCGACATTCGAAGTCCTGTACTTCCTACACCCGTTCCTCCCTCTCCCCTCTCCCCCTCCCAACCCATCCCTCACAAACACCCTCATCTGTCCGTTAAACCCGAGTCATCCCACCTCCGACCCAAACCCAATCCACGTCACACCGTCTTTCCTGATCGGTGTCGTCGCCGTGGTTTTGGGAGCTTATATCCGTTTGGACTGCTTCAAAGCCTTGGGTCAGATGTTCACTTTCGACTTGACCATCCACCCGGAACATACGCTTGTTACCAACCGATTCTATTCTTACGTCCGTCATCCCGCTTATACGGGATCATTACTTCTTGTCGGTGGATTGACTTTATCCCATTTGACTAAAGGAAGTTGGTTGACTGAATGCGGACCTTTGATGTCTACTTGGAGTGCAGGTGGTGTTTGGGCTCTGTGGTGGATTTGGGTTATTTCGGTTGGTATTAGTCGTGCTCAGGCGGAGGACGGACAGATGAGAAAGTTGTTTAAGGATGAGTGGGAGACGTACGCTACGAATGTGCCCTGGTGGTTCTTCCCTGGTATCATTTAGATCGTGGTCTACTGGTGATGCTCTAGGTATGTTCTCGACCTTGATTTTTTTTCTCCTTCCAATTGACCCACTTTGTTTAGAACTCTCGCTTCACAGTCGGGAGTCGAGACGTCGAAGGCCCCTCGCTTATCTATTCACACATTATTAGACGCGTATATACATATTCTCGGAAACACTCGCCGAAAGTCTATTTTATCGACTCCCTCATGTCCTATTCACAAAAAACATGAGTTTTGATCTTATCGCCTGAATCCATGAGAACGCACAGGCCTTCATACATTGACCGGTAATCAAAAAGGGGGGCAGGCACCCTATGCTTGTGCTTCTTGGCGTGAGTCAGACTATGATATGTAGATAGATTTTATGTACCAAGCACATGGCGAGCCCTTCTTCCGCTCAAGCACTTGAATTGGTGTATCCTCTCAGAAATCTCCCTCTGAGGGAAATCATATTCACGTAGTGCAGCACTACTCAGCGCGTATTTGCATAGCTTGAATAGCATGTCGCAAAAACCAACTCCTTGCTCACCCACATCTTGGCGTGCCTATAGAAAGTGACATAGAAAAGCATTTGCCGCCATGAAAAGTTCTGTCAATGTCTCGTGCAATTATTGCAGAAATAAGTGCATTGACCGGGAGTCGAACCCGGAGCTAGGCCATTTCCGAGTTCCATTGTTAGAACCTGGGAAGACCCAATGTTACCGCTACACCATCAATGCAATACTATAATTGTCTTAGGTATGTATATTATTCAAACTTTTCTACTTGTTTCGAGTTTCAGTATGGCGACTCGCATGGACGCACGATGGACTCGATGACATCTCATCGTACATGAGTACATCAACCTCTGACAGTCCGCCTTTCACGAACCTGCCAAAAACCAAACACATGTCAAAACAACACTGGTATAATAGTCTATTCCTCTCCTCTCCCCCCTTTCTCGTTTAAAATCAGATTATTGCCCCCAACGACAAGCGACAATTTCAACCAGACCATTTTGTACATCTCCGAGAACAAAGACTTAGCGCATCGAGTTATCCGGCTCGGTCATCCGTTTTCTGTTGACCCTCTGTTGAGCCATGATCGCACAATCACTGCCCTAGAAGATCTCGCTTGACAAGCGGTGCGAGACCCTATGCTTGGCCCAGGGTCTTTTCTTTCCCTTCCGCCCGACAGTGATCTGGCACTACGTAGTACGATAGCACCCTTCCTCGATTCGAGTTACCCAAGGCTCATAAGTACACATGAGTGAGAACGTCTAACCAGTGTAAGTTGGTGCATTCATCAACCGGCATATAATGGGCCCAAGTTCTCCTTAAGCATCCAGACTAAATGGGCGCTCATTGAAAGGGACATAATTTGTCTGATATTAATTCTGACGGACACGAGAAAGCTCTGGCGGTGTTCTTCGCCAAGGAATCATCCATTCAGCGTTATTTGATTATATGCGTACTCTGAAATGTGATAATTTCATTTTTGGTTGTGTTCGACTTCGATGTCAAGAAAATGATGGAGGCCTTTGAGCGCTTTTAGGGGTTTAGAGGTCCTGCACTCTTGCTCATTGGATTATGACACGTAAGCCAAGGGAGGGAAAATCAAAATCATGTCACCTCACTTCGATGAAAAAGTAATATGGTGTTCATCGTACTTGAGTGAAATATACCTTCCACGTCATGCAGTTCCCCCTATCCCAATACACATCCCAAAGAGGTGATGCGCAGTCGACGAGCAGAGATCATGAGGACAAGAAGCGGATTTCGTTGGCCGTCCGAAGCTATTTCTACAGTCAGAATAATATGGTCGTAAAGAGAGCACACATTGTCACATGGTATTAGTCTCAAAAATAACACATATGTAAAGTTCAAGCAACAGTCCCAAAACATGAAATACCTTACGAAGTGTTCAAAGTCCATGAGAAAGCCAAGCACAAAACGGCCAATAATCAACATCCAACTCGTCAGAATCAGCCTATTTTTGGAACATAAACCCCGCTCTCCCATTGTGCATTATGCACTCCAGGTCGTAGAGAACCTAGAGTGCGACAGCGAGACCAAGGACACCAGCGGCCATAGCCCAAACACCTTGCACTGCGGTGGAGACAGCGGCATTAGACGTGGTGGCCGAGGCACCAGCGCCAGTTGCAGTCCCTGTGGTACCCGATGGCCTGGTCACGCTAGCAGTGCTTGCAGGGCGACTGACAGAGGGGGAAGTAACGCCAGTGGGGAGGATGGTAGCACTTCCGCTGCCAGTGGCAGAGGGTGTTCCAGAGCCGCTAGCGCCACTAGCACCACCTATTGAAAAAAAAGTCAAACGTCAGGGACAGATTCTAGGGACAAACTTGATGTGTCAAACATGGTGAAACGTACATTGTGATTGTTGTAGTTGAGCGGCGGCTTGTTGTTCTGCAGGTGTGCAAGAAGACGTCACACAACTTGCTGCAGCTGTAAGGAAGGGCTGGCTGCAGAGGCAGCTGGTAGCAGTGCTTTGAAGCGAAAATGAGTACGAATACGAAGAAGAAAAGTCAAGCACTTTACGGGTCGCAACCAGCTGTATCAGCAGAAGAGGTGATACAAGTCTCGACACACGGGGGTAGAGCGCCACCAGAGGGGCCACCAGTTGGGCTTGCAACACCTCCAGACGAAGTAAGAGTACCGCTGACATCACCCGTACCAGTTGCAGTGTCCGTTGAGGTATCCGTTGGGGCTTCCACTGAGGAATCACTGGTGGTCTGTGCAAGAGCAAAGGAAGCGAGAGCGAGGAGAGAAAGAAGCTTGACTTGCATGGTGGGTATAGAGGGCCGGTATAGAAAGTGGACGTTCGGGACCAAATTCGGTGGAAGAGAATGTATGGTCTTGCGGAGTTTAAGTAGGCTGGCGGGTGCTTACATTATACATAGATTGATGAAGGATTCAAGCTTCTCGCCCGACGTTTGGGACTTATTTTTGATTCTGACCCCAGATCTCTGCTCCGTGACATAAATGCAGTGACAGGATCGCTGCCCTGCGCGCGAAAGACTCAGGACTGAATAGTGTTGATTGGTGTCATTTCAAGAAAGGCGTGTCGCGAGCGTGGCCGGTCCTTTCCTGGTCGCTTTACGGGTTGATTCAATGATTGCATCGAAGAACGATGGTTAGCGGCCAGTGCTAGCCGTTCTGGTGCTACAGACTATGTTTGCGCAGCTGAACACTTTGTTCAATGACATCAGTTTGGACGTCGTCGAAAAGAGGCGCTGAAGGAAGGTGGAGCAGTGGAGACTATGTCCGTAACTTGGGAACAACATACAGTAGTATGTTAATCTCGTGACCGGCGGGTCCGAGAAAGCATGATATCGAGAACTGCTAAACAGTTGGGGGAACGTGGTTTTTATGACAGAATGACCAACCATGTCATGTTGCACAAAGCGCTGCTAGATTTTTCCATTGGACGCTGTTCAGAATCACGACTACGTCGTTTTATTACAACCTACGCTATCATAAGCATACTCACGGCCGTAGCGGCTGTCGTTCACGGGTCTGCTACGGCTTCACCGTACCGCAACCGTCACCGTTACATGCGGTTACGGTGAGCAGCCCTAATCGTACGCTCAACTTCTGAATTCCACTGTTGGCCACGAGTGGCCCCAATCAAAATGCAAGCCCTTTAGGACAACACAACAATCTATTGAAGATTGGAGCCTCCTGGACAAGGCGACATTTCGCAGACCATGTCTTGCACTCCCGTCTTGCCCAAGATAGCTAGCATGGTCTTGGCTCGGGGCCACCGCGGCGACACGCTCAATCCGGGTCATCGAATATAGAGCGCTTTTCCACCATTGGTATTATAACCTCATTAGTTTCTCAAAACGGGCTCCAGCGTATCTTGTGGCAGTTCTCGTCCGCGTCTCATTCTCGTTAGGCGATGAAAGCTGTGTAAGGCTGACATTAATCTGTCTCAGAAAATATGTATTCTTATGTATAATTTACTCCCCGTTAATTGGTCAATAGATCGACAGCTTCTTGATAACGGGCCCTTGTGCCCTGGACAATGCTTTCATCGATCGTCCAGCCCTGTCCTTCCTTGCCTTCCGGTCCACTTTCCAACCCTTTACGGAATCCAGAACCCACTAACCAGTCTCGAACGTACTGTTTGTCGAAGCTCGGTTGAGGTTTACCAGGTGTATACCCCTCCTTAGGCCAATATCGAGACGAATCCGGTGTCAAGACCTCGTCTACCAATATTAGCTCTTTCTTCTCTGAAGATGCTGGAGAGGAGGGAAGAAGGCCGAATTCGAATTTGGTATCGGCGAGAATAACACCCTTCGACTCGGCGTACTGCGCAGCAGTCTTGTAGAGCCGGAGAGCAATGGACGATATCCGGTCATAGAGATCTTGACCTACAAGCCTTGCGGCTGCCGAAATAAAAATAACCAACATGTTAACACTCGGAGAAAAACGCGAATAGGCTGAACTGAGCAAGAGAAGCAACGGACCTCGTTCAGGTGAGATATTCTCGTCGTGGGCGCCTTGCTCAGCCTTCGTCGAGGGTGTGAAAATTGGTTCAAGGAGTTTCTGTGATTCGACGAGTCCGGCTGGCATAGGAATCCCGTGAACGGTCTGAGTCTCCTTATACTCCGCCCATGCAGAACCTACACCGATCATATGTTCCATCAACTCGTGTTTTTCGCGTAAAAAGATGCTGATTAGCGCTCACCTGTGATGTACCCTCTAACGATCGCCTCGATTGAAATAACCTCCGCCTTCTTTACGAGCATGGTGCGTCCTTCCAGCTGATCAGCATACTTCTGCACTTCAAGGGGCATATCGGATATAGTTGAAGTAATAAGATGGTTAGGAACGATGTCTGCTAGCTTCTTGAACCAAAAGAGTGACAGCTGTGTGAGGAGTTGGCCTTTTGTTGGGATTCCCTATGCACATAGGCGAAGTATTGCGGATGGTAAGACGTAGAGAACATGTTTCTAGAGTTTACGAGCGCACATTGTTCAAGATGACGTCGTACGCGGATATTCTGTCCGTTGCGACGAATAATAGGGAAGATGGATCTGAGGTAGTGTAGATATCCCGGACTTTGCCCTTGGAGATGAGTTTAAGGTCAGGTAAGGACGTATGTAGCAGTGCAGGCCCGCTTGGGTTGTCTGCCATCGTGGATCAGTGAGAGCTTCAATGGCAATCACAAGATTTTAACTAAATTGATCCTGACCAGATTATCTTATCTGACAATGCCGATACCCCTATTTATCTCACTACTTGCACATTCCGACTCTCCGAGAGTCCGGCCTGACGCTGAGTGAAGATGCATCCGTAATTCATCGACATCAACAATTATCGATCAGCTGTATGTATCAGCCACAGTTCCTGGACGAGTGCCTGGACGTCATGATCGGAGGTAGATCTCTCACAAAGATACTCAAGAATGTGCACAGTCCTTGACTTCAGCAGGTTCTCAAGGAATATAGATGTTAGCCTTAGAGCTGTAGATTTCTAAGAAAGAGCTGGAACGAACCACGCTGGATGTTTCCGCTTTGCAAGACGAGTAACGTTTTCAGCTCATTACAAGGGGCTTCAAACGAGAAAGTATGTTATGTTTGAAGTGCGAACAGCAACAAAGTCCATTATCTCTCAAGCCAATTGTGGGATGAGGTAACCAGGAACCACCAACTTGGCTATTAAGATCGCTGGTCGATACCGCAAAAATGGAGTTAAACATTAGCTCTGAGCTGCGGACTGTGTATAACAACCATTATGATTACTCAGCAAGTGCTTGACTGGAAGCCGATCTTTGCAGTAAGAATGGATGGGCAGATCTGGATCCCGCTCACCAAATAAGGGATAATTCAGACATTGGGACTTTAGAGAGGTCAGCAACTACCAATATTATAGGATTTACGTTACAGTGCAGGAGATCCCTAATTTACCGGAATTAAATAAGAAGATTTGTCCGCACAGCGACAGTGTTAATTGTCCATCAAACCAATTCAACTTGGGAATATTCTGGTGGAGGCTGGGATGAGACTTCAGTTTGGCTATGAGAATCTCTGGGAGACAATGGAGAACATGGATGGGAGCCAGCAGAAAAAGAGAATCCTCCTCCGGAGGACTGGGAGGAAAGGAAAGAGGGTGAGGTCACGGGCGTTGGTGACATTAGTGTTGTCTGAATTGAGGACGAAGACATTGGCCGATGTATTTGTTGCGGGATTGCAACAGAGACGTAAGAAGAGCCCGAAATTGTACTCTGTACGCTGAGTGAATCCGCACTGGCCTTATTTCTGACACTGTGAGTGCTTGAGCTCGAGTGGGATTGTCTGAATGGATGGATCACAGTTTTGTTCTGTGAGGTATTCAAATGCTTATTGGCATTTCTGCAGCTATTGCAGGGAATTATGTAAAGACGCCGAGTCCGCCAAAGGATCATGCCAAAAATGAGAAAAATGAGAAGTAAGGTAGCCGTGGCAGTCGATATGCCAATGGCTGTATCGACTATAATGCCATCGACCGACCGTGTTCCCCCCGAGTTTACGGGAGGGAAATAAGGCGTGAAAACACCCGAAGGTCCGGTCTGTGAAGTGTTTGACCGAGGCCCATCCGGGGGCGCCATCATGTCCATTGTCCTAGGACTTGTGATGGGGTCAAAGTGGAAGCTATTACTTGTCGCAAGTATCTGATCCACGTTTGTTTGGTTGATCAATGCAACCATATACAAGCCCCTGGGCTTGTACCGTCGAATCTGTGAGCAAGCTAGATAAGAGGAGAGACAATGCTCACGGATCAAGATCGATTTCTGGATCGGGCATCATCGCGTTTTTTGCTTGGATTTCAACATTCTCAGCGAACTCGCTCGTACGGTTACGGTGTTCCAGCGAGACGAGCACAAGTTTTAGTGTGCTAAAGTCGGGTCGGTACGTTATCAGGGGTATTTCCGTTAGAGCTTCTTGATTATAACTCACCCTTCCACATCACCGTGGACATCCCAGTTGATTTTCAGGGGAAGATCGCACACGATGAACGGGAATGGCCGAATTCCAATGATAGCGTTTGACATAGATGTAGTGGGCAACAGAGAGTCAAGACGCAGGAAGACGAGCCCAGAGGTTGGTGCCAGTTTTTGTGTGCGACGATTTGGATGCCGCTTTATATGACCTGCAGAACAGCCATCGCTCTTGGAAGCTGATATCAAAGAACTGAGGCAGTGATGAGGTACCAGCACTTCTGCAAGCCCCGGGCTGCAGATCTAGCTGGCCTACTACAAGGCAGCTTGTCACTGGGGGCCGGTACGGCTGTTACGCTGAGTCTCAAATTCCAATCTCTCCATGTAAGACACCACGCTCTTGATAGATGATATTAAATGCTGCTCATGGTCTCATATATGAATGGGATCACGCCGCAGCCGTTCTTGAGCCGAGATGAACCATGGCTCCTGCTGTTGGTAGCGTGAGTATTATTAGCAATGTTCACCTGACCAAGAGAGTGAGGTTCTCGACCAACCCCGCACCTCTAGTTGTTCACATCCTTGATGTCAAATAACACTCGCCTCAGAGTTCTCGATATCATATCCTTTGGTCATAACTATGGCCCACTACAAACCGCACCAACCCTCTCCTACGATGTACGAACCATACCAAATCCTCCTCGCGAGTTACGTCAACAGCAGAAGGCTCTGAATGACGCCACAGCACTCCGACGATGGTTGCTGGAAAACCCAGTATTCTTGTCGAAAATCAATTACGCCAAGAAAGAAATCCGGCGCTTGATAGATGCGGGCGTTGATGAATCAGTCAGCGGGCATCACCTAACAGTGGGAGTGAATTGTCAGCTTGGTCGGCATCGGAGTGTAACTTTCGTCAATGAGCTAGCGAGAAGCTTAAGGGAGGAGCTTGGGGAAGGATCTCCTTGGGAGATACGAGTAAAGCATAGGGATCTCGGCAGACGATTGTCGAAGCGATCAACAACTTGAAGTAAGTTGAACCGGCGTATGCGGGTTTGAAACAGCTTTTATGCTCAATTCCCGTATCTGTTCCGAGGTCTGGAATCCCGCGCTGAACTATCGTACTGCACAGTTGCCATAAAATAGACGATTTACTCTACATTTGATCAATCATTGTCTTTTATGGAAATAATGACTGTGACGAGGAAACGGGCCAGTCAAAAATGCTGTTAGGGGTTTATCTAACGCGGGCGCCAATCAAAGTCATTGGGGATCACTTTTGCCATTCGAACGGTCGACTCACCTCGTTTCACCGGCTGCACTCCCGACCTTCTGCAAAATGTTTTCCAGGTTGAATAGCTCTAAAGGCTCCGGTGCATTCACGCACAAAAGAGTTGCGAATATCACAGTTAAAACCGAGAGAACAATGGTGGTGATCAGGAATGTGGCAGAGGCTGTCAACGCCATAACATCCTCCTGGATGGTGGCTAAATTAGGCTGTGAAGCGGAAGCATCGGTAGACAGCACGCTGTTTTGTCTTGTATTGTATCCATCGGTGAAAGCTTTAGAGGCCGAGAGTACAACACTGTCCATATTGTTTGCAATGGTTTCGAGACTAAGAAGGCTATATGGGATCGTAGAGTTACTTGGATCTGGCTGGTCAAGGAACATGTAGGAGGAAAGAAGATTGGCAAAGAGCGGAAGTCGCGGTGTCATCATATCGGCTACGAGTGTTGCAGCAAAGAGGCCTTGGGAGAAAAGGAAGTTGGCGTCGGCTGAGGGGATGTTTCCGATGAGGGGAGCCTCTGTCGACTCAACCGAGAGTGTGCCATTCACGAATAAATGAACTTGACCGCTCGTAATGTGCATCTGAGGATCACAAATGAGCACACTAATCAGTGGTGCGTTTATTTGAATGGGGAGTTGTGCATCCTGAAATCCTGTTTCGTTCAGATGCGAAGGAATATTTCCCATGTTCAGAACGTAGCGAGAGCTATTTGTTGTTGGGTATGTGTCGTTACTACCGTATAATAGATATGCTGATAGAGACGTATCATCAGCTGCCTTCAGAGGTACGACTCCTGTGGAGAGGGTCAATAAGAGAATGGTAACGGACTTCGTGGACGTCACGCACCACCGTCAGAAGGTCCTTCGACGTCGACATGTTCCCATGTCCACTTCATCCCTCCAGCATTTAAGAAAGCCATCTGAGGGAAAACGGCTGGACTATTCCATCTGCAGGCGTATTCAAATGCTGCTATGTCGGTGGGATATGTAATATCAACCCCAACGGTGTTGGAGTCTCTCGACAGCCAACCCACAATATGGTTTGATTGAAGGTCAAAACCATAGGTATGGCCGAGGACTTCCGACCCGGCAACCATCTGAGCGTGCTGGAGCACAGGCCAAGTCGAGTTACTCGGCGAATTCGCCGTCAAGATGAGTTTTCCCATTATGACCTGTACCTGTCGTTTGCGACGGACAGTTGCTATGCCCACAGCACCTGGCCCTAGTTTGAGGAGGCCAAGCAGTAAGAGTGAGGTGACAAAGGCAAGTTTGAAGCCAGTGGATGATTTTCCACGGGTAAGGTAACGAGCGCGTTCAGAATGAGTTGAAGTTAGTACAGAAATTTCTTCCGGGTGAGGTGAACCCGCCGAGTTTGCCCTTGACCACCAAATCGACCACTCATGGCTGAAGACACATAAGACGACGTGCTGTAGAGGGAGCACAGCAAGCGTTTGCCATAAGATGAAGAGGACGGTGAACCCCCCTTTTGCCTCGTCTAGGCTCGGTACGAAACCCACGAAAATGGGTTTACTGAGTGCAACAGCACCGATAATGATAAACCCAAGTTCGACCAGCACGAAGGCACCGATGCGTTTTATGTAGTTCGGAGAGGGCGATGAGCTCTGGGAAAACAAGCGCTTGAATGTTGACAAGGTTCTGGGAAGTGGTGGAAGCTCCTTGGATGAGAAAGTGAGGCTCTGCTGCCTGCGCAGAGGAGTCATATGAAGGAAACTTGGTCCAACATAACCCTCACTATCCGAGGCACCGTTCGACATCTTCGTCTTCGAAGAAGGAAAACAAGGGAGTACTCTTGCATGTTGGTTTCAGGATTCTTCGGATGCCCATTGCTACGTTGATGCCATGCGACCAGTAATAATGTCGAGGTTTTGAGATCGTCTCCAGATTGGTGATATTTGACTGAGAGGAGCACCTAATAGATGTGTTTGAGTCAAGAAAAGAAGCAGAAAACGTTGACTTCTGAGCTAATATTGGCACAGATAGAGAATCAAACTCACACACAATCACGGTTGTAACTCCTCTTGATTGATGGACACAAATTATGGATATATCATCGCCGAAGAAAAGTGAAGTGAGGGAAGAACACGGAGGACTGAGGACTCGAGCTCTGTTACAGATTCCCGATTTTACGACAGGCAAGAAACTGAGCTGGTGAAGAGCTTTTGAACAAATGGTACTCGTCCAGACCGAGGCATGTGTTGACTGTTCGTGTTATGGCAGTCAATGTTTGTTGATATTTTGGGAAGACCACCTTGACATGATGCATCCAAATGTTTTGAACTCCGACGCGGCATAAGCATGCCATGAACGCGGCTCAAATCATCCTGAGTAGTAGAACCGGGTCAAGTGTATAATCTGCCTTGGTCATATGTATTGACGAGTAGTTGATTCAAGTTCGGATGTGCATATAGACCCATACTTTTACGCCTGAAGCCATGTCTGATTTCATATCACGTGGTGGATATATATACACCAGAAATACATCCATATGGTTCTAGAGCAGTCCTTTCTTCTTCTCTTCCAATGCTGCGCACCGCGGCCTTTTACTGCTCAGTAGTGGTCATAGTCATCGTCATACTCAACGTTGTCTCCTCAACATCTTTTTACAGTCATCGTCAATTCAACATGTCAACCTCACCTGCCGGGTGGCGTGCTCGTGCAGCCTCTTATCAGGACTCCTTCACTCCAGAGCGATCTGCTCTTCGACTGGCTGTTCTCAGAAATGCTCCAGTAGATCATGAAGGCTTCACGCTCGCTCTCTTTGACTCTCCAGGAAATATCGCAGTCGATGCAGCTGGCAGAGTTCTCAGCGTGCAGGATAGCGATTTTGACTCCCTTATCGCTCTGGCGGAACAGACGAAATCTCTTCCGTCTACAGGGACGTTCAGAAACACCTGGGTCATTGCACAGCCCATCACAAGCCGACCTATCGAACGTGTATTGGTCCCTGTTGAAGGATCTGAAGATGGGTCGGGGTACAAGCAGACCAGTGTACAGGGTTATGATGGCGTTCAAACACTGCTCAAGAAACCCGTCGGAGAATACGAACACCTGCCTTCGACATTACATGAGCTAATCGGATCGGTTCTCGAAGCTCGTGAAGGTGAAGAAGGCAACAAAGATGATTTGATGATCAACCGGGTCAAAGCTATCCTCGGAAATGTTTTTTGACGTGAGTCCTCAGTTTTTCGTACACTAGCTCATCGACTCAAGCCCTCCCATTGGCAAGTTTCGTAGAAAGTTGGTTTCGCCAAGTGTACAAGAATGTAACATATTGTACTGAAGTTGACCAGAAATGAACGCCTTTCTATGCATCAACGTCACATGCATTAGGCCTCAAAGCACACCATTCCGGCTGCAGAGGGATAGCTGCAACGCCTCTTTTCACGAATCGGAATCCAACTTCATGTAATCTCGCCAATGCAGTCCTCACGTCTCCTCCGGGGCCTGACCAGAATACCTCTGCTGAAGCCGCAGCGCGAGGCCATAGGTGTGAATCAAGGTTGGAAGGTCCTGATTGCTCTGCCCATAACAGCTGTTGGCCTAAGGTTGCACCAGGTCAGAATGCTGTCTACGCAGAAGAGGATACGAGGCTTACCCCCCACAATCAAGTCAAACTGATTTTGGGTTAGACCGTTGGTCGGATTGAACGAATATGCTTTTTGCCAAGTTTTGTAAGCCCCGCATGAGCTGTCACCATTGACGTTATTGCCTAGCCATCCTCCGCCTCCACAATCAAGGTAGAAGAATTCCGTGGCGGCATGAATGACTCGGAGACCCTTATCTGTAACTGCTCTTACATGATCGGCAGAAATCCAGACTCTGTCATAAACGCCTAGTATTAGTTCTAGTACAAAGATAAGAGAATGAGGACCAACAGGACTATAGTGTCATTCCGGAGATTCACTTGATGTTCAAGCGCCATTTCTATGAACATTGAGTGTGAGCCTGAGCAAAATGTGGCTGATATGGAGGACAGCACCTTCCCACACGACAGGAGTCTTGCCAGCGTCTACTAAAACTCCGTGACTAGCTTGAGTGAAAGTATCCAGCGCTTGTTCCAGCGTCTTTCCTTGGGATTCTGCCATTCATGCATCATATTAATCAAAATGGACACGAGCGCACTTGAAGACTCAGGCTCACTGAGATCCTGTTGGGTCGAGTTGTCATGAGCATAACAGTTCGTGTTGATCTCGTCGCCTCCGGTATGGAACAGCGTAGAAGGGAACATCGAAGCGATAGCTTTGATCAGATTGGCCGTGAAACCCGTGGTCGCCGGACTAGCGAGACGGAGTTGACCTGCCGGAGGTTCTACAAAATACTGAGATGTGGAGGGAGCAGCCAAGAGAGGATGATGACACACCACCAGCGAACTGTGACCAAGGAGTGGCTTCAGGACACGCGATATGTTCCGGATGAGATTTCGAAATGACAGAAGAATGTCCCGGAGTGTCAATTTCAACCATGACGTCGATACCACGCTAAGAAGATCGTTGTCAAACGTAGTGTCGGGATCATGAAATTCAAAGGACTCACTGCTGCAGCATATGTTACGATGTCTTCCACGTCTTGGGATGAATAGACTTGGGTAGCCGAGTATGCACCTTTTTGGGATACCTCCTCGAAACCAGGGACAACCAGAGCGAATGATTGCGAGTCAACGACGTGCCAATGGAAATGGTTAATTTTGACCCAGCTCATGGCATCTAGGGTGCGCTTGATGTCAGAAACGGGTTCACTAAGTTCCATGATGTGAGTATCCTTAGTGTGTTCTGAGATGCTAATCAATACTTACTAGTTCCGCGCGGTATCGAGCATGAGCCCACGATAGGGCTGTATTCACCACGTCAGTTCAGGATGAAAGCTGACCGATGGGGACTCACGTAGACAGGCGCATCCTTAATCTGGATTGGGGCTTGAAGCGTATATGTAGTACCATCCAAATCAAACCACAACTGCTCAAATGTCGTCAACCCTCTGAACAAACCCAACGCTGTGTTAGCGCTCAACGTCGCATCTCCACCAGCCGGAACATCAAGCGTGTAACTCTCATCGGCAACATCAAGACCCGCAATAGCATCCTCGCTGATACTTTTCAACGTTCCTGAAGCGCTAGACGAAAGACTGATCTTGAGGGATTGTAAAGTCTTTGCAGATCGTACAGTATTCGAGAGTGATGCTCCGCGATCGGGGACAAGTATCTGGAGTTTATCGGTCTTCAAAAAATTGGATGTACGAGTGACGGCGTCGGAAAGATCTTTGGGTACTCGAGGTATTCCAGAAACTTTGATTGAAAAATCGGAGGAAAGTCGAATAGGCGTGTTTCCTGTCGTCAGGTTTCCAGGTTGAGGCCATAACGCAAGAGCGACAGGGAGGTAAAGGAGAATTTGAATGAACAAGAGGCGATTCATGACTGGCCCTATCTTAGGGAGTCAACTTTGAGGTTCTGGTAAAAGAAGCTTGGGTGTGCGAATGCCGGTTTTATAATACGACTCCATCGGTTCTGTTGAGGAAGTATCATCGAGAACCGAATGGGATTGCATTCCGTCTTCATATGACGGGAGAAGTGAGGCCGTGGGGTCGTGGTTGGCCGTGCCATACGGTCGTGCATTTGTTCGCGTCCTTTTCTCCCATACGGGAATAGCCCATCTAAAGTGAACAAGTACCCTCTCTAAAATGGAGATGTCAGATGCCACCCTTCGCCTTGTATATAGTAGAATATCGTACAAGTTCTGATTAGACAGAAGAGCACCGGCTTCCTTTGGAGCAGTTTTAAGGACGAAATCAAACCAGTGGGTCCTGGCTTTGTAAAAGCTCTTGGCAATCGTAGGAGACAACCGAGCCTTTGTTGATACGTCGTTTGCAATGCATAGATTTCTGAGCTGAGGAGCCAACTTTCAGCACTTGAGCCCAACACGTCAGGAATTAGGATGACCTACCGAGGGAGAAGAAAATTCACGAAAGGAGACGATAAAACTTAACAGCAGTTGCAGGAAGCCAGGGAGCTACAGATGCTGATCACAAGGCATTGGCGCTGTAAAAAAAAGGAACGAAAGAAGCTTTCATGCGAATGGTCGAGGGAGGAGGGTCAAAGAACCTTCAGCGAACCCACAAGGGTTCTCGGTCTCCCCGATCCGCCGGTCCGGAAGTCGGCAACCGCTGTTGTCCGAAGTCGCCATCACTCGGCGTCGCCTAGTTGGCGACTATCACCTTCGCTCAGTCCCCGAATGACATAGTGTCCGCTGGTTCAATTTTCTGTGACTCTTGCTACTTGGTACACCCGACCGATGTACTAACGTTTCAACCTCAACATTCCAACATACTGCATAATGAAGGCCGCTCATCATACCCTCCCCGGGACTGACTATCTCGAGAACTTGGATAGATCTGATTGTGACCTCCTGCTCATGGCATTGTTCTTGTCGTAGTCATGGTCAGCTGCCTTCATGATCAGTCGCCACTCACTCACTTTCATTGCTCTACTAAAAAGTTGAGATAGGCCCTTGCCTTGCTATTATTGAACGACGTAGGAGCTGGAGGCTCGGAGAAGATCAACCAGGGGCTGGCAGGACAATCCAAACACGGGCTCACTGCAAAGTACTGGGCAACTCACGAATCTTTTTCATGTCACCCATCATCCTGCGACCGAACTTTATTACGAGGTGGTTTTTACGAGGCGGACGAGGATTAACGCATTCATCCCGTCTCGTACCAAGCATGGCTATTACCGGGAATCGTTGTGCATAGGACACGATAGGCTCAGAGCTGTCATGTATCTGATCAAGAAGAGGAGCCTTTGAAGGTAGAAGAAATTTGCGAACTAATATTCCCCACTCTCACTCACAGCCGAACTCTCACTTCCTTGCAGGCTCCGAGCAACATGGAAACGAGACTCTGCATCTTTTTTTTTTACCTGAAAAATAAATCTGAACACATTTGAAAACGTACCGAAGAGACCAGTTTCTCGCAAAAATCCACCTATATCGCTAGCGGACGGAGTCAGCCTCACAATTATTTGATCGAATATCCAGCACCCGAAGAGCGACCCGAAGATCGGTAGCGTATTGTTGACCCCAAACACGTGCCGGCTTATTCGTTCTATTTCTCTGGCGTCGAGCTTCCATGTTACTTCCAATGCCGACGTCTCTCCATCATCCCAAAACTAGAAGCTACTGGTATCGCTGATATTCGGGTACCAGAAGATCTTTTCCTGGCCAGTACTTGGTGAAGCTATAAAGGCAAACAGTTGTAGGGCGAAGTGGGCAACCATTTGCAACACCACTCACCACGATCCCCCGTTCACTATGTTGAAATCAGCTGTACGCTCAAACTCATGCATTACGCTCGCATATTCACTGGCTCGAACCTTGTAGGCTACGTTTGTCAGTCTGTTGGCCTTTGCCTTCGCTCAAAATCTCCTGGTACCAATCTATTACTCGCCGGAAGACGCAGATGTCAGCGCCTCAGGCACCTAATTTACTGCTCAGTGGTGCCGAACGACACAAAGGCTATGGTATAAATGAACGCACTATGTTTTTCCCTTGAACTTATATATATGACTAACACCTTATATTTTCAGCGTCTTCCTGGTGCATAGAGAGGTGCCTGCTTCGACTCCGGCCCAAATTCACGATGTCCATCTCTTATCGTCTTATTTTGAAAACTTATCTGGTGACAGGACTGCTTCAGGTGAATTGATTGGATACGATAACAAGACGAACGCGGCTGCTGCCGCTGAGAGCTCTTGTGAGGATGTTCTCAACAACGACGCCGAGAACTGCGATGCCGCTGTCAGTCTTTTATACTCCCTTCGAGTCGTCTCTTGAATGCTGAAGCGGTCTCCATGACCTCTTTAGAACGGTTTTGTGGGTGGGTTTGAGAACTTGGGCCCTAACACATACATCTTTGTTATCGGACCTAAGACGGATGGAAATTGTCTGAGTACCTTTGTTTCCCCCTCACTAAGCTTCTATGAGATCGTATAGATCGCATTTTCTGGTGTCTTCCTCGTTGACTGGCCAGATCAAGTTCATGAGGAAGCTTCTTTTCTCTCAACCTTGAGTTTACTAATTGTCATTTGTCAGATGTTCTCTTTAAAGCTGTTAGACGGATTTTTGCCGAGGGTGGGGGTTGATTTTCCATCTCATGCACTGTCCTGCGTAGATGGCGTGATATGTATGGTAATCTAATGTACAGCTTTATGTCCTCTCTGAAAAACGGCCTTTTTGACATTCAGGCAGTTGCGGATTTCGACGACGGAATCCCTCAATTCGCAAGAAGACAGCTCCAATTCTTCGAGTGAGGCACGGATCTCGCCTAAAGCATCCCGCAATTGCTCCTGCCCTGTGACTAGCGGTTGAAGAAGGTCAATAATGACGGGTGTGGCCATTGTAGAGTTTGAGGTGGTTATCCTCTGCTGGGGAAGATGGATCAAGGCATTCCTACTCTTCACCAGCATCGGCACATCTCTTCTTGTGGTGACGACACCAATGACACGAGAGTGCCCTCATAGGCTCTCTACATAGTGTTAGATGATTGCGTTTGACCTTCCTCATCCCTGGCAATCTTGCAGCTACGCCCAGCATGTATACACCTCGCACATTCCCTTCCAGGGCCTCCCGTTTTTCCGTCCTCGAGAATCCTCTCCCAACAAACAACCTTCTTTGGTCTGCCCCCGTCACCATTTTCATCATCCTCCCGAGTCCTCTTCTTTTCCAGATTGGAGTCATCGTCACTGTCATCATCAATGGGCATATTGTTGAGTCGAAGTATATTCTTGGCTTTCTGCAAGGAACTCAGATACTCTTGGTACTGATTCTCTTTCTCTCCGTCCACGAATCGGGGTCTTGTTCCTTCTCAACCTCGGACTCTTTGGCCAACGCTGTTACGCCGACGACAAGTTCTTTAAGCTTGACTAATTTCGCAGAAGAGGAAGCCGATGACATGATGGTGGTTCAGAGAATAGTTGCAATTCCCACGAGAATATGCGTGCGTATCTAATTTTCATCCCGTTGACTTAGGTGGCTCTTTAGCACTCCAGTTAGCTGGCCCTTTTTGGTCAGGCAGAAATTTGGCTCAGTGAATGAGGGTTAATAG
>KQ962483.1:17045-29971 GCA_001563735.1 Leucoagaricus sp. SymC.cos
ATATATATTAGTCTTATTTTAACTGTCTACATGCTTCTTCTGTATTTTGCTGTGCAGCAACATCATCTACTATACTCTTCTGTTTCATCTGTGCTGCACTATTATCCACAATACTCAATATATGACTGATTGTATAATATTTATCTTTCAGTTAGCTTTAATTATTTTTCCCTCTTATTTCTCATACTTATCTTTATCTATCAAGGTTTATATTTGTGCTATTAGACATATACTAAGTGCTTTCCCACTACTTTGCCTCTTTCTTAGCACTTGGCACTAGTTACAAGCACTATCTCATCACTATCAAGATTCATAGTCACCTCTTTGGGCTGTTCTTCAGCTACTTCTTGCTCTATTTCTCTTTTGACATTCAGACATTTATATTCAGGCTTTTGTGCTCTTTAATTCCTTGTCTATTTATAGTCCAGACCTTTTGGAAGCTTACCACTTATGCAGCTTTTGACAGCTACACATAATAGCTCAGATCACTGGGCCTTCTCTTTATCATTACCAACTTGCACAAGTTTTTACTAGTTGCACATCAGTACTAATAGAGTATACTGCACATTCAATATTATTATTAACCCATGCCAGTTTTTACTAGTGTACATTGAGTGTTGGGAGTGTGCTTTTTCTCATTGAGTGCTCTTAATTAAGTTATTTATTATTCTTTCTTCCTATAATATTTTGGCCTTTATAGTGTCATATTCACTTCTTTAAGCTGTACTAAGTGTCTATACCACCCATTTTTTATAATGTACTAAGTGTCTATACCACCTATTTCTTATAAACTTCTGATATGGACAAGTTTGTTTTATTTTTTATCTATGTAGTATACTATCTTGATATGTCTCATAGTCTTGCTGCCCTCCTGAGGTCACTTGCAGTCTGCTATCCTCGCTATTTTAGGGTTCACAGTGTCTGTTCTTTACAACTGCAGCTGGGATGCCTGTGACATCCACTCACACTCTTGGTGTTGAGTTGAGTGCGCTTTGGCTATACTCCTCCACCTCCTTCCATGCCTTCTCAGATCTTGCCTGGGTTGGCATCCCCTCTCTCTCTCAGTCTGGCCTCTTAGCCCCCTTCTGCTTTGGCAGTTGGGTTGGGCCTTTTCGCTGGTCTGGGCACATCTGTACTGTGCTTGGGTCATACACATCTCCCAGTCACCCTTGTAGCCCCCTGTTTCCAAATCTGCAGTTTTGCTGAGTAAGCAGCTGCTATTTCAGTTGAGCGCTCTTTTGTGCTTGACTCATCCTCCTTCTCTCAGGCCAGTCTCCCACTGGTCCACTCAGCTCCAGTGCCATACTACCACTGAGGTCTTCTTCTCTATGGGGCATTAAGTTGAGTTCACTCCTTCATCCCTCCCTCCTTCCTGGTATGCTGGTCCTTGTGGCTGGCTACCAACATCCTGAGTCCTTGCAGGAGTAACCTCTCTGCACTGCCTCCCCTAGGGCCTGATCCCTGCAGGAGCCCTATACCTGTATGCTGTGTGCTGTGCGAAGGTCATGGTGTCACACCTTATTATTCTCTCCTAGTGCTGCTGCTAAGGCAGTTGGCATTTCAGGTTATCTCTCAGAAGATGTCAGCAGTTGGGCACATGGGTGGGTGCTTGCTTAGCCATATCTAGCAGAACTGAAATATTGACAAGGCCCCCGTTTCAAGGGGGGTATTAGATAGTAGCTGGTCTCAATAGACAATTTGGACTTTTGCTGTGTCATACCTTATTTAGTCGTTTCCAGCCCTCCCCCTATACAGTATCCTAGGCTACAGTCTAAGCATAGACTGCTATAGTGCACTACGTTATAAATTTTTGAATTAAAAACTATCTCTATATGTTTCTGGTTCTACTGTAGTTTTAATTTTGCTTCTCTCAGAAACTTTCCCCTTTTGTTATGTTTGATAGTTTGTAATAATTATTTTTAGCTTTGTATTTATACTTAGTTAGACATAGACTACTCATATATATCACATAATAAATTGATGAATAAAAAAAAAAAGAAAAAAAAGAGGACTACAACTAATTGACAATAGCTAGTTCATGTGGTTACATAGGAGCTAATATTTAGAAAGTAACCAGAGATGCTCTTTCAAGTACTAGAATCACTGGCATAATCAGAATCTGAATAGCATATTATCTCTTTATTTTTGACACTGTCTATTGTCAGGAGATAGTCTCTCATTGCCAAGAGATAGCAACAGACATAATATACCTTTTGGAGATGATCTGGTGAAGAATTTGCAGCTTGTTGAGATAGCTTAATAACTGCAAATATAATATCTAGACATGATTCAATTATCAGGTATAAAAGAGACCTAATTATCTGCTAGAATTTAGAACATAATTAGGGATTGACAGGACTATCATTAGGCTGGATAGTAATAACATAAATATATAACTTCTTTTACAAATCTTTGAATGTATTATATTCTAGTTTTCTATAGAACTTTATACTCTATTGCTAGACAACTCTATACTACAGGCTCTATACTTCTATTATTAGGCTCTCTACACTCAATTGGCTATATGCTTTATTGCTAGGCTCTTGATCACAAGTAGACTCTATGCTATAGCTGCTAGACTCTCCACAATTTCCTTATCTTACACAAAAGGGTCTGTCCAACTTTGAGTGGTGGCTATCTGTTTCAGGATATAAACAAGAGTGTTAATTTGATATATTCCTATTATTTTACAAATCAAGACAGATCACTGTAGAAGAAGTCAAACTGAGGTCACTAACTTATCAAACTGAATTTTTTACTTCAACTTTCATTATTCTCCTACTATTGTCTTCTATATCTACTCTGACTTCTCTTTGTCTTCTTAGACAACTACTTTAATCTCTAATAATTACACACAACACTTAGATGCTGTATGTCTTGCTTCACAATACTACCTCAACCCTCACCTATATTGCTTATCCACTCCACTTCCTCAGAAGCCCTCTACCTCTCTACACCTGAATAAAAAAAAGAAGCCTAAGCTAGTTGAAAGAATTCTTCTCAACTCAGTTCATCATTAGGAGAAACTATTACCACTGAATTGACCACTCATACTGTTTTACCTTTCTCTGAAGCCTCACCTAAACTTCCAAGCACTCTACTCTCTTTTGACATATTTATAATTACTTCTTCTAGCAAAAGAAAAGAAAAGCAATTATCAGAATCACTCAAAACTGCCTTCTCAAAAATAGTCCTCAAATGACTTACTGTTATAGGTGCTTATCAGCAGGACCTATTTATATAGCTATCTAGCAGTTAAACTAGAAGTACAATATAGTGTCTATCCTAGATAATAATACGTCTCTTATAGGTATACTACTACTCACTTTATTAGTTATCAGGAAAGCTAACTGTATACTACTAGTTCTGAGAGTAGATAGAAGGTATGCTAATCTCTTCTCACCCTAATTGTATATCTTGACAAAAGTCATTGCTTCAATATAAAATTTTATCAAGAGATATCTTTTAATTTTGGAGAATATGACTCTCTACAGAAAGGTATATCATTAATAATCTGAGAACTAAGCAACTCACTGTGGGCTCAGCCTAAAATCTCCTGCACTAGAGATAATAGATCTGACAAGTTAGCTGTTATAAACTATTATATTTTCTTCTATTTTATCTTGTTTTCTATGAATATCAAACTCAATACTTATTTTGTAGTTACTTCAGTAATACTTAGGAATATCAATTATAGAACCATCTTCTAATAATTATAATTTAATATTATGATCTATTCTTGAACTCTTTAGTTTGTATATATTTATAATATTCTACAATATTTTAGTAATTTCTATATTATTCTTAAAATGTTTTACAATGTTCTCAAAGATTCTATAATCTTCTACAGTCTTCTACAATCTTTCTGAAACTACCAGAATATTCTAGTTATATACTACTATTAATACATATATATTAGATATAAATAATATAAGTAGTATATAAGTAAGCTATACTGACAAGTAGAACTCTATCATTTCTACTTAGTTAGGTAGAGACTTGAGAATAGAGCTTTTTACTCAAACTTAGTATAAAGAACTAGTTTATAATCTGAATTGCTTACTCTTTGTTTAAGATGTTCTCAATAGAAGTCTTTGATCTGAAGACTTCTATCACCTGTTAATCTTACTCATGTTGCAGAACTTCTTGAGTCCTTAGTGGACCTTTGATTGATTAATAGACTTTAGTCTATTAATAGTTCACTAACTTGCTATTACAAAGAGCCTTCTCTGTTATGCTTTCTATATAGGATGATATAATCTACCTGATTATAATATAATCTAGCAGCACTATAACATTAAGTAGAAATAATCCTCTTCTGTTTAGTAGTAGAGATGAAGTATTCTACTCATTAGACTTATAGATGATATATTTTGAAAGAGAGATTGCCCTAGACAACTAGGTTAATCTTCTAGATTGAGTCACTATAATTAAGCAGGTGAAAAGTTCTGATTCTACTATTAATTATAGTTAAAGGTCTAGGAATACTGCCAACTAGTGATTTAGTTGAGAAATTGTGACTACTCAATTCTGAGTTTGCTATCATCTCATAAAAAATAGTAGCTTGTTACTGCTATTAAAGATAATTAGTATTGTTATAACTAGATCATTATAACAAAATAAAAACTAGTTCATCAGTAGAGCATAACTGAGTAAAGTGTATACTTGTTAAACTAACACTGAAGGAAGAAGTGATCCAAGAGCTATAGGCTTAACTTGCTAATAGTCCCTCTACCTAAGGAGAATTTATATCTAGCTAGTTATAGTACAGCTGAACTTGTTTCTTTTCTTTTTTTTATTGATGATGGAACAGTTGTTAAACAAGGAAAAATGTGGCAGGAATACCACAACAAGTTGGTCAAGGTATACTATGTCTTGGTCAATCTTGTACAATGCTTCAGTCTTCTATTAGAGCATGATAAAACTAATGTTTTTAATTTTTCCAGAAAACATAATAATACTAATCCTGCTATTGATTTAGAGTTTGTGTCCTATACTGCATTCTTCTCACTTAGGCCTTGCAAATATTGGGGTTATCTGGGCTTTTATTTCAACTGACACCTCAATTTCAATGAACATGTTCAGTACTAGTTAACTAAAGCCTTACTTGGAAATTCTATATATAGGCTACTCCCACATCAAAAATAACTCTTATATCAATCATATATCATCCTCCTTTTAACTTATGGCTGTTATCTCTGGTATTTTGCTAGAGCTCATATAGTCAACAAACTTCAAGCACTCAAGAGAATACAGCACAATGCTGCTCTTTAGATTATGGATACTTTCCAAACTTCTCTCTCTAGCAGTGTCAAATTGCTAGCTAGCCTTATTTCTATATCTCTCCATCTTTAAAAACTCACCAAGTATGTTGCCTTATGTTATGCTACACTCAACAAGTTTCATTACATCCATACCTTCCTCAGTACTGAAAATGCTAAAGCTACTTTACCACATCCTAGATCTATCAGTCTTATAACAGATAAAGACAAACTGTTAGTTGATGGGCCACTTATCAAGATAGATGCCATGCTAATAAATGCTGATGAAGTTTTTCCCCCTCTAAATAATTTCAATAAGCCTAGTTTTTGCTTACTTGATAAATTTTCTGACTCTTTTTCTTTTCATGATCATAATAGAGCAAATCTTGAAGATCTCAGTTACTACATACAAGTACTTGATATATCACTATTCACTGCTCACTTCTCTCCTGACACCACTGTCATCATCACTGATAGTAGTGTCTTAGACATCCCCAATCTCCAAGCCAATGCTTGTTATCAGATCTGGTATAATGGTGCCCTTGTTCACACACTTGCTATCGCTTTTGGCCATTGTAATTTATCTGAAGCTAAGCTGACCACTCAATGCTTCAGCATATGTAAAGCTCTTTCTATACTTTTATATGTTTTAAATTTCCTAGTTATTACTAATTACTTTCTTTCCTTTCACTGCCTATTTGACCCTTCTATTCATAAAGGGCAATATCATTCTATCACCACAGCATGTGCTCTATACCTATAGCTATAACAGCTTGGACTTGATAATGTTGACTTTTAGTACATTCTCTTTAAATCTTCACAATATAACTGCAATGCTCCTCCTGACTGCTCTGGTCTGTCTTGCTGCATGCTTTGTAAGTTCACCTCATGGCTAAAACTAATCATCAACATGCTGGGCTATGTCCTGACATCTCTATGTCATATCTATAAAAGAAAATTACTGACTTCTATCTTCACTTGTAGCAAGACATGTTTTTTAACAATATTCAATATTGCAAATGGACCTTCCTCATACTTCACAGTTAATATTTTAAAAGAAAAGTCATCATTTCTCAATATTATAATAGTAGTTTCTAGATGAGAGAATTGTTACAGGTGCTTATCGGCAGGACCTCATTCCCAGAGGGCAATGAGCGCCTATCCCTATGGGTCAGCAGTTCTTCATCGTGAATGATACTTATGTTTTCCCAAAGGGAAGCTGACTACACAAGTCCTATTCCGAAGGGACTGAGGGAAGACAACTCTCCAGCCTTCTCCGTACCCTCACGATTCGATATGCCCGATATCGATTGATACTCATCCAGTTCAGTCCAGAATGGGTGTGACCATCATTCCGTCCTACTACAAGTTATGAGGCAGGAATAAGATTTTTTACTCATGGGAGAGAATAGCATCTCACTGAGAACGCTAACATGAGGTTAACTTGTGGGTAGCTCTGTAATGCAGGGGTTCTTCTTCTGACAGTAAGTCAATCAGTGAAGGCGTGAGAGACGTCTCACTAAGGTAAAGCATCTTAGAAGTTATGTAGATGAGTAACCGAAGAGGATGGAAGCTAAGCTTCCATGAGAGCGCCTCTTCGCTATATATACATTCTATCTAGATACATACAGATTCTTTTTCTATCTATATGAGACGATAGAAGTCTATCTAGTGGAGTTTCTCATCCATGAGGTATAAGCGAAGTCTGCGCATAATCTATTCTACAAGTTCATAGTCCAATAATCGAGAGGGAAGTAGAAAATGTTCGAGGGAGAGAGAGAACAAGGGGAGGAGAAGTACATACGGGATCAAAGTCTAATAATACATTCACTAATTAGACGTCGAAGTTTGAGAAGTCTGAAGTTTATGTCTACTAGGGTAATGGATCATAAAACTATAAAAGTCAATCAAAGGAGGTTGTAACTAATAATACATTCGCTGATGATGACTCGGGAATTAAGAAGATTGATCATCAGGGTTATCAAATGGAAGACGGCATAGGGGTGAGAGAATAGGAGCGTATGCGATAGTCATAATTCCTACATAGGTTCTGGGGAAGTAGTGTAGCGGGAGCAGTCATATCCCATGGCGTTGGTCTTTGGGGACACGCTTCGGCTTCGTGTGATACTATGCACTGATTCGCTGGTGTCGGTGGAGTAGTCCATGGAATCCTCAGTGGGAAGTGGAGGGGGAATAGATCATGGCGGAGATGCTGGCGTGTCTGCATATGATAGGGTGGGTGAAAGCGGCGGAGTTACGTGTTGGACGTTCATCGCGTCTAGAGTGATTTGGATGTTAGGAGTCACTTGCCCACTTTGGTAGGTTCTCGTTAAGAGCTGTCGTATAAGGACTTGCATAAGCATGCATCCTTGGAAGTCCATGTAGGGATGACGCCAGAGTGTCGGGGAGTCGTCAACAATTTTCCAGCTGTTCACAACTACATCAGGTGACCTGTTCTTAAGCGTACATAGATATTCTCCATTTAGGGTATATCGTCTGAAAGGAGGGTTGTTGTAAGCGTCTAAGAGGATAGGATCGAGGTAGGGCTTCTCTGTTATATCCTCTGATAGAAGGGCAGGCCTTCTTAATATTTCGTCATCCTCTCTAGTAGTTCCTTGAATATTCCAGCGATAGAAATCTGTATAAATCATTGAGTTATCAATGATCTCCTGGGCCATTACAAGAATTATGTGAGTCTTATGCCCTTGACCTTAGTGACACTTCACAATCTATCACAAGTTTCAACATCATCACATGCATTATTTACACTATCACCAATCATGTTCTCATCAGTATCTATCAATCCTGCTTTTTCCCTCACAAATCTACCAAATGCTATTATAGCTTTTGAATAGAATCTTCTGAATATATTGTCCTCTCCTGCCCAGTATATATGTGAGAAGACAAGCTTATCTCCACACTCAAGAAGTTTATCAAGTTCCTCTCATATAATCCTTGGGCATTTGTATTTAACTCTGATATCCCAACTTATCCTCTTCCTCATACTCTTATGAGATGTACTAGGTTGTGCATTAGCATCTCCATGTCTCCTCCTTTATTTTCACTTCTGCATATATATTAACTTATGTATAGTTTACTGGTAAGCACTTCTTGACTTCACTATTTACATAATGTCTTTTCTCTCTCTTCTGTGATTGTATAACTATTTCTTCTATGTCTCTAGTTATTTCACTTTAATGCTCATGTTTTAAGGCTCATAGTTTAGTTTTAGTTTGGACTTACCTAGCTTTGTTGTATATAGTTAGGTGTAGACTGTGATCAAGCACTGTATAATAAATTGTTGAATTTTTTTTTAAAAAAGAGGCTGTCAGCTAGATATATGCTAAGTCAATCTTATTTGGACCTGATATTGCAACTCTTGAGAATTCTTAGATAGATTTTCAGAATATTAGGTTTTGAGAAAGATTATTACATAGTCTGGCTTGACTTATTTTATTTTGATTTTCTGGCATAATGAGAGAGTAATACAGTAGGTAGAGTATATATATAAATTAATGTGGATAAACTGAAGTCTATGGAGTGAAACTGTTAGTATAATATATAGTATTAAGTTTTCTAAGATATATCTGAAGTCCATGGAGTGAAACTAGACTTTAGGAAATAATATATGAGCTAGTTATACATATTAATGATTAGGAGAAACAATGAAAGATTAATATATAAAAAGAAATAAAATAAGTCAAATCTCCTAAACCTTAGTTGAAGTACTCTATGGACTTTATGACATTGTGGGATACACTCCAGTATCTCAATGTCATTTTTCTTTACTCTTACTTATTGAGATATGGAGTAGAACTTTAAAGTATACATAAAACTTGACAAAGGATTCTCAAGATAACACTTTTGTAAAGATGTCAGCTAACATATCTTTGGTGAAAATATAGTGTAATGAGATTTTCCCATGTTCGATATGTTCACAAATAAAGTAATGATGAATATTAATATATTTAGCATAGGAATGTGATATAGAGTTTCCAACAAGGACAATGTAATCCTGATTGTCAGTATGTATAATAGTAGCTTTAGTTTGAGGGAAATCAAGTTCCTTTAGCAAAGTACAAAGCCAAATGGCTTTTTTAGTAGTATTAGCAGAAGTAATATACTCAGCTTCTACAGTAGATATCACAATGACACCTTATTTCTTGGATGACCAAGAAACAGATCCTCCAGCTATGTTGAATACATACTCACTCACTGATTTTCTATAATCAGAATCTTGCACTCAACTCAAATTACTCTATCTAACTAAATCTATAAGTTCTTTGCTTTGACATCCAAGTACTAATTAATAGTCATATATTCCTTTGAGATATTATAGAACTTGTTTGCTAGCTGCTAAGTAGGCTATTCCAGGATTAGCTGAAAATTAAGCAATAAGTCTGACTGCAAACTAGATGTCAGGATGAGTTTGAGTAGTAAAGAGAAGAGATCCAATGAGCAAAAAGTAGTAAATACTTTTCAAATAATTATTATAGGCCTTTTGGTTATCAGAGATAGTTAGACATTGAGATAGGGAAAAAAGGGAAAGATTGTGGTTGAAGGCAAGAAAAGTAGAGATTGGATGAGAATTCCCCATGCTAAAGTGTCCAACAATTTTGTGAATGTACTGTATGTTGATTGGTCAAAGTATATATGACAATTAGGTCAGTTATAAACAACTCAAATGTCAAGTATATATTTGAGCTTGCTGATGTCTAAGATTTTGAAGTTGTTAGCAAGATCTTTCTTAAAAGAAATAATCTTACAAGTTTTGGGGCCAGTCACAGCCATATCATCTACATAAACTAAAACTATAATCAGGATTTTCCTATCACATCACAAAATATAAAGACAGTCATCAGCAAATGCATGAACAAAGCCTAAATTGGTTAGAACTTCATGTAATCTTTTTTTCTACTATCTACCAGCCTGTTTTAATCTATACAACACTTTTTTCAGCTTCTAGTATTGTCCTTCATTTTTCAGGTGTATAACCTCTTTCAGTATCTCCATATAGATGTTTTTGTTGAGATCACCCTGGAGATATGTGACTACAATATTGATCTGATGAATTTTGAAATTGAAAAATACTGTCAGAGATAGGAATATATACAAAGTTGTAAACTTTGCAATAGAGAAGAATGTCTTGAAGAAGTTCTTGCCTGGGACTTGAGAGAAACCATGAGTGACAATGTGTGCCTTGAACTTCATGTAGTTGCTATTTCTATCAATCTTCTCACAATAGACAACACAGCTTTCCACAGCCTTTCTTCTACTAGGTAAGTTATTTATTCACTCAAAAACACCCATTTTCTCTAATTGCTTATACTCCTTCTCTATAGTAGTCATCCAACCATTCCTATCAGGTGATTTGTTCATTTTTTTGAATAAATCAGGTTCTCTATTAATAGTAAAAAAGGCCATATGGGCACTTTCTTGTTCATAGTGATCAACAGGCTTGCAAATATGATTCAATGGCTCTTGATGAGGAAGATTGCTCTATTTCTTGGTTTTGCAAGATGCAGGTGGTGGTTGAGGGATAGGAGATGTCAGTTTTTGAGAGAGACTAGAAGGAGATTGTATATAAGATAAATTGTTGGTTTCCTCAATTTCACCTTCCTCCAACTCATCATCTTCAATAATGATAGCTTTATCAACAAGTCAGTCCATATCCTTGGGATTGGATTTGGGAAGATCAACAGTGGTAAGTTCACTAGGTGAGTCATCTTCTTCAAATTTAACATCTTAGAAAGTAATTAATTTTCTATTTTCTAGATCCTCAAGACAATATCCTTTAGTCTCATTGGTCCACCATCCCAATAAGCAAACATGAATGGCCCTAGACTTAAGCTTTCCAAGATGAACTGCTTTTGGCATATGCATCCAACCTAGAGATCCAAAGACATAAAGATGGGAGATGTCAAGCTTTCTGTCTGTCTATGCCTTATAAGAAACTTTCCCTTTGAGACCAAAGGTAAGTGTCAATGACTGAATATGAACTGCATACATAAACACTTCCCCCTAATACCTCAGATCTATCCCCACTATATAAATCATATACTGAACTATTTCAAAGAATATAGCAATAGCTCATTTGGTAATTCCATTCTGTTTGGGATGATAAGGATTGGTGGTCTCATGAACAATGCTGTTCCAAAGACAGAATTCATTCATTGTAGAGTTGACAAACTCAATACTATTGTTGCTACACAAGTGATGAACCTTCTTCCCAGACTGCTATTCTAATATGGCAATTACATCACATATAGTGGCTTCCACTGACTTCTTATCTTTCAATAACCACCCAATGGGATATCAACAACTTGCTTCAACAAGTACAAGAGTATATACATTCCTATCCCAAGTGGAAATGTTTAATGGTCCAGTAAGATCTATTATAATGAGTTCTATTTTCAAGTACTGATTGGTGCTAGCATTAGGAAGGGAAAGTAGGTGTGACTTGCCATGAGTGCATCCAGCATAAACACAATCAAAATCCTTGGGTGCATTAACATTTAGTCCTTTAATGAGATTGTTCTGATATATTGAGTGGATAGAAGCTGGATATTAAGTTCTGAATGGGATATAGAGGAAATAAGCATAGGAGAGTCAGAAACAATTGGAAATAATCAACATGGAGATAGAGGCAGAGATAGAGGCATGAGATTGGAGAAGTCAGAAAGAGTTGGGAATAAACCTTGGCTTCAGCTTATGTACTGCACTGTTCTACTGCTAATAGTCTAATTTAGGAGTAAGAGAGAAAGGACTTAGAGGAGCTTAGAGGATGAATAGTTTAAAGTTGGAATAATCAAGAGAGTGTTGAACTAAGTCAATTATTAGACTAGAGAATATATAACTATAATCTGCTACTTATATATCTATAGAAAATATTAGAAAGTAATAAACAAGAGAGTAGAATAAACAGAAAACTATGTGACATGATGGGCATGTAATAGAGACAACAGAGAGATAATGAAGAGGAATAACATAATATGAAGAGTGAGCATATAAAAAAAATGGGCAGTGATATGTGAAGTAAGAATAAAATCATAAAAGGCAGGCATAGTATAAAAGAAAATATGAAGATGAAGCAGAAACCATTAGTACTGAGTGGAAAGATATAGAAAGGAATAAGAACTGATAATTGACAGAAATAAGATATGAGAGAAATCAGAAGGGAGACAAGTAGAACTGTGTGGGAATATTCAGAAACAAACAATATACAAAGAAATAGTAAAGTAATAAACAGTAGGAATAGAAATAGAGTAATATAGAAATAGTTAGTAATAGTTAGAGTTTGTCCAGAATGTATAAATTGTAACACTGGGTTCATATGTCCAAGACAACAATGCCAGAGCCACATGGATTGGTGATTGGCAACATAGGTAACAGGAGTGGCAATTTCCACACATTGTATAACATACAATATTTCCAATGTGCTGACAAATTTAGCATAAAACTGTGAGTAAGTGTTCAAGATAATTAAAATTCCAGTTTTTGTTCCATAAATTTTGGAACCTACATGATGTAGAGTACCAAGACTGATGAGATTGGCACCTAAAGCAGGAATATGCAAGGCTTCAGAGAGAATGACCTCACACATATAATTTGAAGCTAAATACACACAAAACTGAACAGAACTATGACCAGCCACAAGAAGTTGAT
>KQ962483.1:31788-66205 GCA_001563735.1 Leucoagaricus sp. SymC.cos
CTGATTGGTGCTGGCATTAGAAAGGGGAAGTAGGTGTGACTTGCCATGAGCACATCTAGCACAAACATGATTGAAATCCTTGGGTGCATTAATGTTTAGTCCTTTAACAAGATTGTTCTGATACATTGAGCAGATATGTAGAAGCTGGGCTCATATGTCCAAGATGACAATGCCAGAGCTGCATGGATTGGTGATTGGCAACATAGGCAACAGGAGTGGCAATTTCTGCAGATTGTATAACATACAATGTTCCCAATGTGCCAATGAGTTTGACATGAAACTGTGAGTGAGTGTTCAAGATAATTGAAATTCCAGTGTTTGTTCCATAAATTTTGGAACCTGCATGATGTAGAGTACCAAGACTGATGAGATTGGCACCTAAAGCAGGAATATGCAAGGCTTCAGAGAGAATGACCTCACATATATTATTTGAAGCTAAATATATACAAAACTAAACAGAACTATAACCAGCCACAGGAAGTTAATAAGAGCTGCTAATAGTAATATACTCATCCTTTAACTCCTCATAAAGGATAAAATGATCCTTGAACTTATTGATGCCTTATCCGGTCACATATGCATCGATCTGTAATTTGGCTATTTCCTGATGTAGTGTCGTCTACGGTCCCAGCACACATAGGCTTCAGCAGCGGCTCCAAATCACAAACGTGGGTCAGATACGAGGTCAGACTCACCTAGTTGCAAGGACCATTACCCAATGTATTCCAACCCGAAAGCTTTCCACTGTGGTGTCTCTCAACCCCCTCATCCTACTGATCGTGAGAGAGGGACGGGGGAACTTGTCGCCCCGAAAGGTTTTTGAGGTGAGTGGCTCAGGATGGCTCGTGTGGTCATACAATGATTAGTGGTTCCGAGTCCTCACAGCTGTCGAGAGCCAGCCGTAGTCGCTGTTGGCCGAATTTCCAGATGAGTCAACGATGGTTGATTCCCAGGCTCGCGCAGACTCGGAATGGATTCGACTATTGTCTAATTTCAGTGGCTCGATCTTTTCGCCCAAGTCTATGGCTCTGCAATGATCCACAGAACCTGATATCTTGGGTGGCCCTAGAACAACGGCCATCCGACCGGACTGGAAAAATGATCTCGTCCTTTCCCCTACCGCCTTCAGCCCCGTACTGCGGCTCGTTGAGAGCCGTCTAGCAAAGGTGATGGCGACATGTCACTCAACTGCTGACTGGATCTCATGTTTAGTACACGCCAAATTGTTATCACGCTCACACCATCTCTATCCCCGTCAAAGTCTCCAGTCTTGATACGGATATGAAGGATTCGTCCACCGTCATTAGTCGTGAGTTGCAATTACACGATTGTGACTCACGGTTCTAACTTAGACAGGTGATATTTTCTCGTGTCAAGCTACTGTTTTACGGCGTGGTTGGTTGCTCTGAGGAGATGCCAGTGCCGATTTCTTCTACCTCAGCTTACCGTATTGAAGACTATATGCCCAGAATTTGACATGGAACAAATAATCCAACCGACCACTTCTCTGACGTATGTTCGATTGGTCTAACATCTCGAGTCACACCGCGCCACCGTGTCCATCACTCGATTATGGTATCTTCCTAGGAAACTGGCTAATGCACTCCAGCAGTATGGTGTGCACTTATATGAGTTAGGCGACCGGCGAATTTTCTCATTCTTTTTTAAACTTATTGCACAATTTATTACGCAGTGCCCGATCGCAGTCCGCGAACCAACTGTTTACAGACAGCTAGCACTAAAAACGGATGGAAAAAGAAATAGAAGTTGAGTAGGGTCCGAAACCTATGAATTTTCTCATTCACCGAGGCCAAGAGTCCGCTCCAAGCTCAACAATCTTTGGGGACTCTGCGATCAGTCAAATATCCGAGGAACGTGACAATGGCATTGGACTCTCATGTATCTCTTCTGGCTCTCTCCTGACTCTCACTTAGAGATTTGCTGATTATTTTTTGTGCCGGGTTCTATCTCTCCTTTTTCCACCATGCGATGAAATGACATGTAATGGAAGCAGTGAAATGACCACCGATTGCTATTCAATGAAGCATCTAGCACCGTAAAACCAGCACTGGAGATTCAATCGTAGAAGAATCGCACACATTCGGTTACTCTGTCGGCATAATCAAGCGTTGGACCCTAGACTAAGATAGCAGACTCGGAGCTAACCGCAGTTCGAGAAACTGGGCGGCACGCGAACGTACCTCTAAGAGCCAGCTATAAATGGTGTCACACACTGGTGGAGACGCGTCAAGACCTGCGTCTTATCCAGTCTCTTCTGGATCACCCAAAGCCGCCTCCGCTGACTGCCTTTGTCGATGGCGCCGTACTCTCGGTCAAGGAGCCCTCTTCCAGGTGGCTTGACATGAATCCTGAATCCGAGAGGAATTGGCTGAACTGGCAGTTAAATCCCCCAGTACGACATCCCCGATACCATGGTTAAAGCCCCAGAGTGACTCACTTCTTTTAGTGATATGAACTATTTTAACACAATTGTCCACGACTTCAAGCAACCCAGCGCTCTTGCATCTAGGCCACGAACTCAGCAGGATATGGCAATGATTCAGCGCCTCCAAAACAAAGTATTAGAGTGGTATTACCAAGTGGGTTTCTCAGTGCTGGTCGGTAACGATCATTGACAAATGCGTTTCATCCACAGATCTGATATCTTCGATTATTACACTATCTCACAGGAAGCTTACCCACAAGTCTCGCAAATATCGTTCCACTCATTTATTGGAGTTTCTATAATTTCTCGATCTCTCACTTATTAAGTCGCTAGAATCATGTCTGCAATGAATCACTCCAAAAAATGGGGGAACATGGTCAGCCAACGCCGGGCTAACCAGTGCTTATCCAAACTTTATTGCCAGTGTTCCGTATCTCAACTCCCACCGGGGACTGTAAAGAAACTTGTCAGACCCAACTCCCTCTCGGTAAATAAGTGTAGCCATACGTCTACAGGCCTCGTATGATGAGATGATGAGGGGAGAGGTAAATTATACGACAAATCAGAGGTAGTGAGAAAAGAAACACTGAGGTACTACGGCGCAACCGGATACAAATATATATGCACGATAGGAGATGAAGGGAAAAGAATACGAAGTGACTGGTGTCAATGCCAAGTCGATGTCCGTCTCGTCTTGAGACAAGTCAAGATTTAAGCTTTCGGTCCAAGGGCAGACTGAAAGAAACTCAAGCAGCCGTTGCAACTGGCTTGAGTTCCTCCGTCCCGTTTGTATTCGCGCCCGCATTGGCAGCCGCCTGCGCCTCTTTTATTGCTTTCTCGGCCTCAATCTTCCTCTCCTCCAACCCCTTCACCTGCTTGTCCAGTTTTGCCTTGGGGTTGTTAAATGTTACACTCCTATGAGGACTAGGGCCCATAGAGCCTGTCTCAGGTGCAGGTACATTGACCATAGGACCACCTGCAGAAAGTCCCCGATGAAAGCTCGTGGGCAGAACACGACCTTCGGTATGTTGATACGGGCAGGTGGCACGCGTGCAACCAGAGCCAAAACGACAAGGCGTCGCGTGCTGTGGGTTGGATGCAGGGCGGGGGTGGCTAAACATGCAATTGGGGCGGGTACAGGCGAGACCAAAGCGACATGGTGTTGGATTTGAAGGGGGATGCTGTATCACAGAAGCAGGAGCAGGTATCGGGGTTTGAGCTGATGGGAACCGCTCAATGAGTTTGTTAGCTGTTTGAAAATGAGAAAAATGCATACCGGAAGGACTAAGGACTGCTGGGCTGACATGAGCCTTAATACAGTCCTTGTCTTTGCAATTTTTCCCATTTTCACAGGCTTCATTGCTGAGTACAACGCCACTCTCAGGTGTAGCAACAGGCGAAGGATGGGACCACCGACAGTGCACATTCGTGCACTTCAGGCCAAATTTACAGAGAGTTGGGGACTGCGGTCGTTCTGGGACAGCGTACGGGAGCTGAGGTGTATTAGTCGTCGTGGCTGGGATTGCTACAGGAGCGGCAATAGATGGTGCGGGGGCAGAAGGTGCGGGGGTGGCGGAGGGAGCAACGACGGCGGGGGAGACTTGTGAAGATGGTGTGGATGATGTTGTTGTAGTTGATGTCATTGTATCTGTTGCTGCAGAAGTGTTGTCGGATGGTTTGGATGGCGACGATGCTCCGGCATGAGAGCCGCCTCGTCCCCGTCCGGCGCCTCTACCACCTCGTCCGGATCCCCTACCTCTGTTCCCTTGATTGAAATTATTTCCATTGCTATTTTGGCCTCCCGGGAACATCCCCATATCACCAGGTACACCTCCCTGCGGGTTAAATCCCGGTGGGACAAATCCTTGCATCACCCCAATCTGCGTCGAGAGTTGTTGCATGAGTGCCATGTTACTCATGAACATTTCTTGCAGCATAAGGGGATTAGCCATTGCCATAGCATTCATGTCCATCCCCCCCATAGGCATTCCAGGGAATCCACCACCCATCATCATATTAGGCTCTGACGAATTACTCGTAATGTTGTCGATTCTAGCCTGAATGTCGTCGCGTTGATGTTTGTTAGGTCCCGCGTGTCCGCCCATTCGATCCAATAAACTACGAGGATTCCTTTCCGAACCACCTTCGCGCTGCATCGCGCGAGGACCAGTCGGCAGATCCGTTCTTCGCGACTTGTTGGGATGACCAGGAGTTGGGGATGGAGAGCGTACAGATGCAGAGCGTTTCTGTGCCGAGCCGGAGGTGGTGGCTTGCGAGACCGTCTGTTGATATAAGTCACTACGTGAATGTGGTGCGCGGTTTGGAGCGTCTCGAGAGGCGTGAGGCGGAGGTTCACGTGGGGTAAGCTGGTCATTGGGTTGAGCAGAAGGCGTCGGAGGTTGTGGCTGAAGAGGGATTTCTGATCCAGTGGTACCCTTAGCCGCTTCCGCGAACAACCAATCGGTGAAAGCAGGGTCTAGGCGGTCCGAGTCAGCTACGTCGTAACGAATACGTCGGTTTAACTAACCATATTCTGAACCAATCACTACAGAACGAACAAAATTTGCGTCAGTAAACGACAATAAGAAGAAAATGAATGGAAAGAGCGCACAATCTTCCAATTCTGCGGTGATTTGAGCTATGCGAGGTGTAAGTAGACTCAAAATAAACGGGTCATTCAACTTGCCAGCAGACTTGTTGTTGATGACCATTATCGTAATATATTCGGCCATTACAAGGTCTAAAGCTCTTTTCAACACTTGGACTTGTTGTGACATTCAAGGCGGACTCACCTGCGTCCGGGGCATATCCTCGCCTCGTGAGTTCATCTTGAATGGATTGCTGCCAAAAATTGATTCATTGAATATAATTTCGGAAATTTTCAAGGAAAACATACCTGCAGGGCATTTGCCCGCTCCGTACCCATAGTGAGACCAAAAGGCATTTTTATAGAATGAGAGTCGTGCTGAGAGCCTGAGAGGAGCTTCACCCAACCTAAGAATTGATTTGGAACTCCGCCCAAGCTGATGACTCAGCATCACAAGGCTTTGGTAACTAAGCGTCAACAACATGTTCCTAAGTTCAAATACCCTCATTACACCTTATGAGTCGTTCGCAACTCCCAAGTTCCTTCCCTGGCTTTTCCAGATGCTTGGTAGACTCATGACCTTGGACGTTTTGCGTTACATCCCTTACTCAGTTATCTGAACGTTTTTGGCTTTCCTCTGGGCTTTTTTTTTGAAAACCAAGTTGCTTAATGATTGTACCATGACCGTCTCCCCGCTATATTTCGCTTATATTTGCAAAGAGGGTGGTGGACACAAAAGTTGGGTAAGCACCCACGCGCTTCGAATCACTGCGATTATCCCTTCACCTGGATTACCAACTCACCAACAGACTCAGCGCGAGCTCGATTATACCAGAACGCTTGAGACGAGGCAAAGTTTCAAGTCCATCATACAACACATATATATGGCTGTGTGGACCTTTCTTGTTTTGGACAGTCCGGGATTTTCTAATCAAAAACTCGTAACCTCGTGTTCGTGCATTTGGAATGATGAACAGTTTATATCAGCGCCAGGTTGATCGCACAATTTTAAAACATCGCCCGTTTTTGATATCTTACTTCTCGGAGAATGACTGACATTCACTGAGCTAAGAGAGGACTCGGTGAACGATCAATTTAGATAGCTCGGAGGAACGGTCTTTTCTTCGATCTTTCATCATCATTTTATTGGATCCATGCATTCCACGGAAGATGAACAAATTTGCTGTTTAAATGATACGTCCCCCTGGGTGGATCTATTTCTTCCCAGACCACCATAACACTTCCAATTGACCACTGTGGATCTGTCGTCATGCTCTCCACCCATCTTCCGGAGGCTCCTGCAACTCTGTTAGTGACGCGATTACTCTACTTTGCTATCATCGTTCCACACCCAGGCTTAATCCCGAAGACAATGCTATCCCGCTTCATGGACGCCTTCTTTCTTCTCAAGGCTAATATTTTCGACACTCAAAGTATGAAACTTTCACGCCGTTCAAGCACCGCCTTCCGGTTTTAGACTGTGGATACCAGTACACCTCATACAGGGAGTTAGATATGAGTCTCCGCAGCGTTCCTATGTGCGACAATCATGACAGCCACAAATAGCATACTTGCTAGTGCTAATACAACCGGTAGAAGCTACGTAGGGAAGGATTTGCTCCTTACAGTCGAGAGCAGGAAGCATTCATCCTCGCTGAAGAGCTTCATACCACGCAGAACCCCGTTCCTGGCGTCTGGCACTGAACAGTGATTCTAAATGATATGACGCTCAGCATGATAACAGCGCAGGCTCTAACTCTCATGGAACATCTCTTGTTTGCGATGGGCACAGCTCGAGCTCATCCTGTGATCACTCCTTTACTAGACGGGCCTTCGCTTGTGACCAGAAGGGGCTCCGAGTGAGCTTCCGAATCAGCTGTAATTATTGTTATCACACGGAAGAAAATACTGTCTGCTTCTTCGTCACATGTCAGGGGTGCCCAAGCAGGGTTTGTGGCAGGAACCAAGATACGGCATACTGACTAGGGGACGTCTTGGGAACACCGCTTCGCCTTAGTTAGGTAAGTGTTAGGTATCACGTATACACTGGTTCCCGAGCCAGATACAATATCTTCAGGTTGTCCCAGCGCAAAGTATCACTGCAGGATGATTCTGGCAACAAAGATGGAGATATGAAAAGGAGCTAAAAAGCCATTGCTGCCGTCCACGTTATCCTTTGCGTAAACGTTCGTCAGAATCAGAGCGGAGATAACAATAGATTAACGTGAGCCTACTCAAACGCTATGACCTTCCAGAGCGCCCGAGTCTCAAAAAAAATACGAGAGCGCCAGTGGGGTGAAGGGCATGTGGCTGCAAGTGCGCACGGTGTCAAGCTGGCGCAGGCCAACAGTTCCCATGATTTGTGGGTGCAACAACTACCAAGGAAACTCGGAAGCGCTTGTGATCGGAGAACGAACGCCCAAGCGCTTGAAGTCAAGGAAGCCAACAGACGCCCAACTGTGTTTCGGAATGAACACGGAAAACACTTGATGACATGTGGCAACAGGCGCTAATTATAGAGTAGAAAATAAACCAACCTAGGCGCCCAATGCTTAACAGCATTTGCGAGCCGCCGGATAGAAATAAAACGCAGAAGACAGATCAAGAACCATCGTGATGAATGATGCTCGATCAATCAAACTAGTCAAAGGTTCCTGTTAAGAGAGTGGGCCACCTCGACGAATTGGCGTACTGGGAAAGGGTCTTTAAGCTTCAAGAAGCATCAACAACTCATGCGATCTCCTATAGTACGTTTACTCAAAACGTGAAAAAGTTAATTTATATCAATGAGACAAGCTTCCAGCTGAAAGACAGATACCTCCTGTCAATCAGATAATTTCAAGAAGCATCAACAACTCATGCGATCTCCTATTGTACGTTTACTCAAAACGTGAAAAAGTTAATGAGACAAGCTTCCAGCTGAAAGACAGATACCTCCTGTCAATCAGATATCAACGTTGGATTGATCTGGCGTTAGACAACAGTGCTCCTCGGGTCCACGAATTTAGAATGATCAGTCTTGTACAGTGGCATTTATGTTGATAGGGCAGGAACCAATTTTTGAATCCTCTCACCAGTGGCTGCCGCCATCGAGTGGCATAAATAAACTGTCGCAACCACCCATTTAGTCCTTCCTCCGAACTACAGTATATCAAGTCATGCCTCATAACGTCTCACTTCAATCTTCATGAGCAGCGAGGCGGCCTGGGACAACAAGAGGGGTTAGACAATAAGCGACGGGAGGAACAAGAGCATGGAGAAAGACATGTGTTCGATAGACACCGCTGGGAAGAGACTGAGAAGCACTGAAGCAAGCCATCAGGAGAGACGCTTCGAGGAATGAATGTTCTACAAAGAAACAAAAAGAAGTAAAAAGCAGTTAAGTAAAGAGAGCACGAAAAGTCGACCTTTCATCCTTAGGGTCCCTGAACTCGTGCCCATAGAATATTGATGCTCTGGGGACGAAGCGAGCAAAGTCAAACGTTGTACACCGCAAGAAACCCCAAAGATCGCCTATAAACCCGAACGGTCGGCTAGTCCGAACTGAGGGACAAAGGGACATGTCCTTGAACGTAGGAGGAATGGACAGACCACAAGGCCATTTCGAGGGACCGGGGATATAGATTTGGGCATGAGGCAGTGCAGAAGCGCTCCGCTAGGAGCAGAATAAGTCCCTTGGCGTACATCTCCTTTTCCCTCGCTGGGGTTAAGCAAGTCCAAAACGAAGAAGTCAGCGGCCACGCGTCTGTGATCAGTCTACGTGGTTGTCGCATCAGACAGAATACTGGTGAAAAAGGCAGGCGAAGGAGGATAAGAAGGAAAGCCGAAAGCGGAACTTGGAAAGACGGGCCTAATTTGCGGTGCGATATAGCGAGCCGAGCATCATGGTCGAGAGGCGAAGCAGAGCCGTAGGAAGTGGGTTTTGGTCGTGGTTGTCCCTCGGGATTTACAGGCCCGAAGAAGATGTCAATTTGATCTCTCTATTCAACCGACTCCGAGTGGAGAAGCAGGTAACGGAGACCGCCCTGTGCAGGCTGCAATATGGACAGGTGGGTCCCGAGTCAGTATTCAATCTTTGGGAAGGTCAAGGCGAATAGACGTAGTACTACTTCCAAGAAATAAATCTCCTAAAACGAGCAACAACCTCAGCGAGCGACTGTCAACGGAGACATCACATGATGACAAAAGAGAGACTCGAGGCTTATACGACGCCATTGTCCGTGCGATTATAAGCTTTCGGGCGTCGACCATTGTCTTGGAAGATTAAGCTCAAGGATCGGACTTGAGAGCGGTGCAGCAGTTTGCAGCGGGCATTAGCGAGGCACCTATAATGAGACCATTTCGTGATGGCCTCGTCCGTCTCTAGTGCCCGTTCCTCAAGTTCTCAACAGGTAGGCAATAGAGCGTTTTGATGTCTCTCTCACCCAAAATCCTATATCCGATCGCGCGAGATGCGGAGAAAAGAGACCCCCCACGCGAAAGGAAACGTGGCGTTCTAATCAGAACATTCCAATTAGTTTTCGACGTGTGTCCACTTTCACACTTGGTTCACTCACAAATTCAAGCCACGTTTCTCAATTTTCCCGATTGACGTACAAATTCATCGTACGATATTTGCAACCTGACTCGGGAACATATCAGTGTGGTGAAAAATATATGATGTATGAACATGTTGCAACTAAATGATATAATACAGTTGATTGCTAGGGTATCCGTTATTGCATGTGTCCATGAGCAAGAAGTTTTGTGAGTGCGTATAAGTTACCATAACGAAGGCATCGCAAAGGCAAACATTTGACCCTTGAGCGGATGCACCTGGGGAACTTGTCCGATCTCAAACTGAGGCGATGGATCGACACCCTTGATACGAGGATTTGACACCTCCTCACTACTAGGAGTCGGGGGAGAGCACGAGGAGGCAGGGGACGAAGAGTTGGAATATGAAGATGGGGGGGTGTCGGGCATGTCCGAAGAAACCCAAGAAGTTGGTGAGGATGAGGTAGACGGGGGAGGTTGGGACTGGGGAGAGTGTGCTTTGGATGGGGTGCCACGTTGGGAGGAAAAACCGGGAACGGGCGACGTCGTCGAGTTCGGCTCAGGCATGGGGGTGTTCGAAGTCGACGCAGCCGCCCTCACTGCCCTTCTGGATACCATGGAATTGGGATAATTCGGATAATGCTCTCGATCCACTCCGAAATCATGTCGAAGCGCGCTCTCGAAGCTAGTGAGAATCTCGTTGTCGACGTTAATTTCCCAGTCGAGGTAACCGCACATCTCCCGCTCCATCTGGTTCACCTCTCGTAAGCTGAACATACCCTGAGCAACAATCGCCCAGGACTTGTTCGAGTAGGTATCATCACAGATGACCTTGGAAGCAATCATGAAAGCAGAAATAAATAAACGGTGGCCCGAAGACCCACGCGCGGTCGGAAACCGGGCCTTGAGACGTTGAAGAAGAACAAGGGCAGCATAAGTAACAGCCTGATGGAGCTTCGTTCGATGCAGCGCGTACGCAATGAAGAAGGGAAGCTTGCCATGTATTGCAGTGACGCCGGTTGCTGGAGGGTTTTCGGGACACGCAAACAGATGTGTAATGAATCGAGCACTAGTGCGAGCGATTTTTTCATGTCCGTAAAACGGGTCTCTAGTCTGGGTATTCTGGGGGGTCTGTTAAGAGTTAGAGGGGCGAAGAGAGGTTGTGGCTTGTGGTTGACGCACAATAGGGGTATGCAGATTATTGTGCGGTCTTGCCCTAGGTGCTCCAATAGGTTGAGGGGCAGATATCGATGAGGTTCGCCTCCTCGACATCTCTGGGTTGGAGGATTGAAGGATGTTGGAGGCCATTGGGAGACAACGCACGAAACCTAAGGTACGAGACAGAAAAGGAAACCGGGGGTTTGATGTAACGGAAGGTAGCTCCGGACACTAATAAGTATCTGCTGAACAAAAAATTTTTTGTCAGTCGAACACGCGTTATATGAGATCAATGTCATCCTGTCCCGTTACTTACTTGGGTGTAATGCACGAGCTCGACTTGTGGCAACTGGCCTGGCCGATATTTAAGTGTCTTCGGTGGGCTACTTGATCTTTAGTATCGAATACACCAGCCATTTTATATGCCTTCCAGCGTTGGACTAGTCACGAGTCACGTGTACGATCATCGGTGGCACGCCTCTCAATGGCTTTTAGGATAACCGGCAATGCCACTTGTGAATGCTGTTCAGCGGACCAAACACAAGCCTCTATTTAGCAGCCGCCTTGTTTGAAGATCTAGGAACATAGCCTAGCTCGGTAGAGCTGTTATGTCTGTTCCGATAACTCATTCAACTTGGATAAATGCACCTAAATAACCGCTATGGCAGGCTCATGAGCAAAAAATTACTTGATTCAAACAGAATATCTTTGAGTTATGATTCGAGTTGACGGTGCAGCTTCCCAGGTTTACCACGTATATATGTGTTAAGTGGCGATGACGCTATGAATTGTTGATAGACACGGTCTGATTGAAACCAGGCCAGTCAAATGATCATGTATCGTGAAGTGCAACGAGCAACAATACGCGATACGAAAGCTCAGACAATTATTAATTCCGCCCCGAGTGAATGAAAAGTGTCAAATCTATCATCACCATCATCATCATCGTAGCCTGCCAGCCCGGGTGTCTCTCTGCTCGGGATGAAGCTTCGATACTTCAACGATAATCAGAGCATGCTGAAGACAAAACGGACGATAGATCATATATGTCATAGGATGAATGAAATGACCCTTGTGTCGTACAAGCTGTTAAACTGGGCCAGTGACTGAGGGCCCCTGAGTGTACCGATTCACTCTTTTAGGCATTGTTTAATCACACCATCCAGAGTAATGACAGGCACGAAGAAACACATTTGGCGCATAGACTGTATTTGAAACGTGCGGTCTCAACACTGGTCTTGATATATCGATTATGGCCCTTCATAGCGCCGGTACTACTACGCATGTCCTAGAATTCACTACATAACGGGGTGCACCCGTGATGTTTGGAATCTTATCAGGATGCGATCCTCGTTACTTGATCTCTCATGCAACCTCAACGCGCTTGAGTCACTAGGCCGTTAGGAGCCTCCCGATGCGCAATCACTAGGCGCCTATCTGCTAAGTGTGCGAATGGAGCAGACAGCACCTCTCAGTTTCGAGAGCATCCTTTTCAAACTCATGTAGCCTTGGCGAAGCGCTTGAATGTTACAAGTCGAGGTAATGCTATTAACGTTACCCTTTTGGAGAACCACAGAGCGACCATGCGCTGGCAATCAGAAGGTTTATTCATGGAAATATCAGCTCTCGACGCTCATTCTCTCGACAGCAGGACATCACATCAGGCCTTTTTGCCACCTTTTCTACGGTCTGAAGAATAATGAGTCAAAATACCTTCTTCTCGTTCTATCACTTGAGTTTTACGCCTGTGTTTGGGTGACCCATAAACCAGAGTTTTTGAACTCCGAGTGCGTGGTCATCGTGAGCGCTGCACAAAATTCAATGTGAAGCTCCTTACCCATGGTTCTCTGTCCGAAGCTATCGCCTCCAAGAGTCCTTCTGGGCAATGACTCAACTGAAACTCCCGTTCACAATGGTGCAATGCTCAAGCTATTGCTTATGCGAGGTTATAACTGGTCTGAGAATTCCTAATATGAGTCACAAAGGTGATGCTATTTTTGGAACAGTGGTTGTATTAGCATGCTTGGTTTGCTTGAGTAGTGTGATACAAGTCTTGTTTTACACGTCAGAGAGAAAAAGGTCGAAGAAATATCACAACTACAATCCCACCGGTTATTGGAACCACACTCGAATCGAGAATGTTCTTCAACACCCTTGAAACCGGCATCGGTCTTTTTAGTTTGAATCACATAATGACTACCCAAATTCAGCACAGCCACACAATCATTTTACAACCACTCACCGACGTTTGGCCATCCAGAGTTGCTAAGTCAAAATAATACATGGTTGACTCACAATGGCCTTGGTTTACAGACGGAATATGTAGCTCGTGCACGTTGCAGACGAAACTCGTATGACCTGTGTACTCCGAACAATGAATTCCCGAGCCACTGTTCCTATGCCTGTCGTCGGGAGTCCTGCTCGGGCGACGTGACAGACGCAGCCGAACACGACGGAGGCGGTGAGCTCTTTGTAAACTCCAATGAAGTGACTTGATCTCCAAAATTTCATTGGCCAAGTTGTCCGAGTGGGATTGAGGGTGGAGAGGTGGCGATGCCACAAAAGGCTTTACTTTCATCCAGCCCGAACGTCGCCCTCGAGTCTAGAGACACCAAGACGAGCCCAGAGCCTATTTGGAGTGAAGGTGCTGTCCAATGCATTTCCGCAGTTTAAGTCTCTCCCAGACTCTCTTGGACATTCGAATCACATTGACAGAATTTCTGGCCCAAATGTGGTCTCGGTACATTTGCCGGGATCGTCGGGAAATGGAAAAATTAGTTTTCGGGTCTGGACGCCACTCCATGCGTCTATACACGCGTCCTGATTCCTGAATGTATTCTTGTGAGCGCAGTAAGGTACCATAAGAATGTATAAACACCAGCTTTCACGGTCAACTCACACCGACTGAGATTTTCGAGCTCTGCTTTATGTTGGAGCCTTTAAGCTAGACCATGTGACCTACACTTAAGCATCACCTCCATCACGAAAAAGTTAGGCGCCAGATGAGTAGGTATTATATGGTCAGATCTGGGACTGTTTGTAATTATCTTACCTAGTCGTAGCTAGATATGGCATTATAATCACTCGTCTGGCGCTTAGTGTTTTCGTGATGACTCGTCCTTTTGGTGAACGGCAACGCCGCTGCTCCTCCGCGCTGCGCACTGCTAAGCTTTCTCATGAGATTCGCTGGCAACCCATTGAATCGTAAATAATCAATCAGGTTTTGGATAGGAAAACATCTGTGTGCTTGTCGATCATGAGAGAATAAACACTGGCATTTGATCTCGGAACCTTGCTGCGGGCGTCGAAATTTCTCCATGGTGAGAGAAGGAGTACTGCCACCTTGAAAATAATCGTACAACCTCTTTTGTGCCTTTGCTTATTGTTGCCGTGGGCCTTTGTTGCGTTGCTCGTTGTGCAACTAGAATTAACTCTGTGATCAATTTCTGCGGCGATAGAGCATGGCATGAGGAAGCAGCGCTAACCGTACTACATTCCGTGTCACCTACTTAGCGCTTCTAAGATGGTGATTGTGGGAGGATAGCACCACCAAGAACTTGAATAGCTATTGTGGCTCAGTAGTGGAGAACAAGTGGCATAGCGCCACGATGCAGTATGGCTCGGGGAAGAGGAGCAATATGTTCAACACGGGATGATATCTTTCGGTAGGCACTGGTTAAGAAACACATCTCTGGAATGACAGTAAAATGATATTGAGAGGTAGATTTGGAGAGGAAACAGGAGATATGGACATATCAAAATCCAAGAATTTGATTAAAATTCAACAGCCTTCAGAAACCTTCTCTGTTCGTCAATGACCACGGTAAGGCTTTGGCCTAACCATCTTGGGGGACCTATTGATGAATGCTCAGGCAAAGTATCACCGAAGAAGACATAGCCTGGGATGTAGCGATCTACGAATCTGTCAATATTCAGGAGTCAGTAGCGTCTAACAGTCACTACTAGTAGAAGATGCGAATTACCCTTTAACAGCCTCGTCGGACATCCCTCTTCCACCGTTCTGAGCCCTCATGTTGCGTTCTTGTTCAAGGCGCCACTGATATACAATGGAATAACTGGACAATGGGTCTGGGTTGGAATCAAAGGAAGAAGGTTTCATCTTGTCCAAAAAAGAGGTGAATGCATAGTGCTGTTAGAGCTATCACAACACCTACTTGGATGAAAGTATCGAAGAAGCTCCAGAGTTGCCCATAGCTGACAAGGACTTCGTTTGCCCTCTCCACGTCTTGTTTGTTACACAAGGTGTCACCAGGAAGTCCTAAACGGTCCCGCTCTTCTCTCCATATCCCGATCCAACGCTTGTCCAGTTCTGGCTGAGTGATTGGGAAAAAGCCGACACACCAACCCTCCAAAATTACGACGTCGACGCCTGGAGGCTGCTCAATTACGACCCCTGAGCCGTCCATTGGCAGCCGATCGCCCTCTCCGCCAAAAAGGCTCTTATCAAATCGCGGTAACTCTACACTCTGATTGCTGTTTCTCAACGCCGCAAGAACGCTAACGCCGAGCGCGACGTCATGGGTACCGGGTTGGCCACGTCCCTGCCACAAAGGGTTGCGAGGCTGAGAGGAAGCGAGCCATTCAAGCTGAGCGTGCGGAAAATAGAGGTCGTCTATAGACAATAAGGCTGTCCTCAAATTATGAGGCGGCGAAGTCAAGTGTTCTCGTAGTCGTGCAGAAAGATAGGTTTTACCAGAGCCCTGTGGACCTTGTATCGCAACCAAGAGCGGTCTCCTCTGCTCGTCAAGCTGTTTTAAAATATGAGCAGCGACAACCTCAACTGCGGTGGGCGTAGTCATTGTGAGCGTAAGGTGAGATCATGGAATTGTCCCATTGCCACTGGCCTTGGTCCTGGTCGTCGTGTGTACAATACCGGCCCGGAATCAGAATATTGGACTTTCCTTCTCCTTTCCTTCTCCCAGTCACTCAGGTGCGTGTGCACGTGATGCACCAAACGGTGGCCAACGGGAAACGAACACATTCGTCACAGAGCCTGTCGTGTTACCCTTTGACGCTGTACATTCCTCTTCTTCCGCGACTCTTCTACGACTCTTACCCCTTCACGATATTATGATGTCGGACTCAAACGGTGGCCTAGAGTCCTCTCCTGTGCAAAATATCACTGCCCAGTATACGAAAATTAAACGCCAATACCAGCAAACTTTAGACCGATGGACACCACATATTCTTCAACGCTGGCTCACAACTGCGGGCCTTTTGGCCGTGTTTATGCTTCGTATTATCATTGCGCAGGGCGTAAGTCGTTTTTTGAGCAAGTTCTATGATTGTAGCTCATACTTTGGCTTCTTTCAGTGGTATATTGGTATGTCAAATTGCCTATTTGGAGAAATGCAGCTGACCGTCTTTTTCGCGTGAATACTAGTCTGCTGTGAGTTTTTCTTAGACGCTGTAACCGCATGTATCTCATGTTCTACAGACGCCCATGCTATCTACCTCCTGAATCTTCTTCTCGCGTTTCTGCAACCCAAATTTGACCCCTCTCTCCAAGAGGACCTCCTCGCGGATGAGATTGAAGGAGGCGGGGAGCCCGAGGCCAGCCCTTTGCCCTCACAGAGAGATGATGAGTTCAGGCCCTTTGTGCGTCGCCTTCCTGAATGGCAGTTCTGGTTCGTCGGCTTCCGATTCGACACCTAGGTGTTTTATTAACAGCGCCTATCAGGCTTTCTTCAACTCGTGCCACGGTTGTTGCCCTGCTCTGTACCACCTCCGAGGTTTTCGACGTACCCGTTTACTGGCCCATCCTCGTCGTTTATTTCTTCGTTCTTTTCACCCTTACCATGCGCCGCCAAATACAGTACGAAATTTTACTCTGTTCCTTTCAATTTTAACCTGACATTTTACCCAGACACATGATCAAGTACAAGTATATTCCTTTTGATATTGGCCGCAAAGCTCGTTATGGTCAGAAATGAGCTTCTGGTGGTGTGGGGATCCTTTGTTTATTGATTTGATATGTAATGGACGGTATTATACCATAATGGCGATAACCCTTGGTTTAATTCTTCGAGTCCCGGTCTTTTTGTCGACAGCTCATGGGACTCATCCTAACGTCATCCTAATGCCCACAAAAGCTCATAAGAACACGCAAGTGATCAGTATTGTCCCCTACCAGGACCCTGGAATATCCCATATAGAGGCTGCATCCTCCATTCCGGACAGATTTTGGGGGGTCGAAAAAACCTTTTCGAACCACAACAACAAGAAACGCACGAATCCGTGGTCGAAAGGCGTGGGAAATTTTTGCAGTACGGACAGAAATACCAAAAAACGCGAAATTTTGGGATCCAGCCTCTGTTAGGATATTCCAGGGTCCTCCCCTACCTCACCCATACTTCTCCAGCGTCTTTTTCAATCAATTTGTTTTGTTCCGCTGCTGTTCCGAACTACACCTGCTTGACTTGAGTTGAGCGTCCCCCATGCCCTTTGACAGCAAGACACACGAATCCCGTTGACCCGAGATGAACATCAAGCCCTCTGCACCTGAGCGTCTCGAGACCTACATACCTGAGAACTGACCTGAGGTAGTTTTTGAGGTTCAGTCCTTTCCCGAGTAGTGACAAATCACAGATCCTATCATAGTCGGGCATTACACTCGTCAGGCGGAAAATGGTTATCGGCAGTTCTCTGCCGAAGACAGGGCACGACCCTCACAGTCGTAAATTATCATTCCAATCGCGAAAACCCCTGACACGAGGCACTTAGAGGCACATCGATCCTCATAGCCCTAGGTCTGGATATGCCGAGCTTCTGTCGTTGCTGAAGACTACTTGAGACGTTATGTGTTGGAAACTTCGCAAGGAGGCCCAATCCAGCATCGTCGCGTCTTGTAGCAGACACAGCAGATCATCTTCACGTGGGAATTCAGTAATTATCAGTCTGATGACGATGGTTGGATCGATATAATATGCCAGGTGTCCCACCCGAAACTACGAATCCGGCTGCGATAAGCTCCAGGGCTGGATATCCACCCATAATGCCTGAACAAGGTTGACTCGGGAACTCGTCCAGCCACTTTGAAGATTGCACCTAGTCGAAGCCTGTCCTAAACTCGATAGTTCCTCCCGTGATCCATGATGAGCCTACGTGGTGATTCAGATTCAGGGTCATTTGCCATAGTCAGGGGACCAGACTAGGACTTCGATTATTTAGGCATGAGCTATGCCTCCAGGGAGCAAGCTGAATTTTGACTGAATGGACCTTGCTGGACACATCAGAATTGACGCGTGTGAAATGGAGGAGACATGCTGTTAACTCGTGATGCTTGGGGTTGAAAATTTCATGTACAGGCGTTCACTGAGTGCTGGTGTACACGCTCTAAGTTGAGCTCCAAACCTGCAGAAAGGCCGAATGGTGGGAAGATTTCTTGTCAAAGAAGCGCTCTTGCTCCGCTACTCTGGAATAGATACATGCCACCACAATCAAACAGTGACCTACGATGACGAAGGAGCCACTCGAAGCAACACCCGCCGCTTGCCTACGTCCTGTGGCGGTGGGGGTTGCCACACTGTGGTAGTCCCTAGAATGTGAAGGAAATCCGACTTCCCTAAAGTTTGGTTCGACATCACAGAACACCACCATGTATAACCACTTGATTCCGATACCACGACCGTTTGCGTTGAAGCAGTTCCCGAGCCATGAGCATCTTCCGGCCATAATCAAGAAGTCCACACCGTTTTAGACTCTTTGATAATTGAGAAGATGCGGCGGCAAGGCGAGAACAAAGTCGTGCAAGCGAAGTGCGGCTAGAATGTATAGAGTGCCGTAATTTCCTCGCGTTATGGCTCAACCCATTCCTTGATGCATGAGGAATAGGGACGTTGAGTCGGCGGGGGAAGTTAATGAAAATCGCGTTCGATGATCCTGACTGCAACGGGAGGCCATAAGAAGGACCATTGATGACCTGGCTTCGCCCTGATGGGGTCCATCGAAGCGCTGAAGTGGGAGAAAGTTATTGGCCACGAGGCTTTCACCGAGCCTGACAATGACGAAACAATGGCGAATAGATTGCTAACTTCGCATGAGGTTCATGCGTTAAGGTGATAGCATTGCAGGAAGTATCTATCATTCTTGTGCACCTTTGCTGCTCGAGGAACGCAAGTCGTTGAGCGAGTCCTTCACCCATTTGATAGAGTTCTCGCGGGCCTTGATCAATCGCCGTGCCTTTGCTAAATCAATCGAAGAATAATCCGGTTTTTTCTTCTCCGTCCGCACCCTGATATCCTGACCGGGAATCCCCTCTTCTGGTCCTTTCTTGTGAAAAGCTGACTGCGACTCGGAGTCTCCATCAAGAGTAGTAGGGGAATTAGACTTCCTGACAGCTTGTTGAAACGTCTTTAGTTCTTCTCGAAGCCCTTCCAGAAGTGTATCTAGAGTGTCAAGAGTAGTGATAGACTCTCGTAGCTCCTCTGATCGTTTGAAAGCTCTACACACTTCCGCTGTGCATGTCTCAATGTGATCGAACCTCGAAGGACCAAGCAAAGTTCCCCCATACCTGCGCCGCAGTGTTTCACACAAGGCGGTGTGAAAGGCGAGATGAAAAAAACAGGAAATAAGCGTTGAATGAAATGAAATATGAGCAACTTCCACAAAGTGCTGTTCTGATATGTAACAGCAAAACTGACTCACCATCGACTAACAACTACCACAGCATCAATAACCGCCAAATTCTGCATGACCTTCAACGTCCTATCTCCAGCACACCTCTCTCCATCATCCATACTCTCGGATTCGACTTGAAACTCCTCTGGACCTCCTAAACCCGTACATCCCGGTTTCACCACCATACACCTCCACGCAGCAATTTCATGCGTGGCTTTCCGATTTCCGTGCAACACATGTTTGACATACTTGGTGTGTGATTTGGCTTCTTCCGAAGAGGATGCCGTGAATATATTGGCGACGAATGTGGATCCTCTGTCACGGATCTCTGTTGAGGTAGCAATCGGTTTGGGCGTAAGTGAGGGTTTCGAGGATGTGATGAACGAGTCGAGTGTGTGCTGCGATGTCGAGGGCTTGGTTTGGGATTGAGAGTCCGACATGGCTGAGGAGAAAGTAGCATGCGTACGTCATCGAAGTAAAAAGTCACAGCAAGTCATTATTCCATCAAACATCAGTACCTTGTGTGTTGAGCTATGAGCTTTTCGTTCAGTAATATACAGCACCCATATGTACAAAAGTCCAAATGAAAAAGATACGAGAAAGACAAATGTTTCAATGTGCATGATCCAATGTGCGTCATTCAATCGTTACCACTGTCCGGGCTGACCGAAATGCATACTCGGGTACTCGTACGGCTGACTACCACCGCTCCAACTCGAATAATGCCTAGGCTCATGGGATCCGTAAGAGGAATGATGTGCATGAGCGGTATGATGAGGATATGAAGCCCGATTAGGAGGATATTGATGATGATAATAATATCCACTTGGTGGTTGATACTCCGTATCTGAGCCAAAAATGTTATGACGCTCCTCTTGTCCAATACCACCAGATGCAGTTCGATTAGCTCGTTGTAGTCTTGCACGTTGCCGTGGTCTATCTTCGTATGCCGGAGGAATAGGTGAGGCTTCCCAATCCATCTCATCACAATCTCGAGCGTATAATGATGGGTCATACTCCAAATCATTCTGCCAAAAGATAATTAGCTCCAAGGCACTGAGGAAATTTGGCAAACAGAAACGTTACCTGGTCAACACCTCGGAAAACCACATCATAAAGCACTTGAGTAACAACCTCCAGACTAAGTCCTCCGGGTGATCCGGGAGCCGTAGGCATGTTGTAATGTACAGAGTCAGGAAAACCAGGAGCAGGATGACCAACACCAGCTCTGGACAATGTAGGCATTGGCATTCCACTCAACCCACTTCCATGAGAGGGATAATGATGGATAAACGGTTTATGTTCTTCCTTCTCCGGAATCCCATCACCAGTCCTGCCTTTGTAGACTTCTTTCAGCAACGGCATCATCTTTTGATGCAACATTGGCGTGAACAATTCAGCATGTAATGCCGGGTGTCCAAAACGCCTGAGAAACTTGTCGTTCATTGTGTCGGCTTTCTCGGTGTAGGAGGCGATGCTTGTGAATTCTTCGGGACGCTGGGGGATGAAGTATCTGAAACGACGGAGGTACGTGCGACTGATGTATAACTTGAAGATGAAGATCATGAGTACTGATGGGACAGTGATAAGGGTCTCTTTAAGCGCAAAGTTGAACCGAAGGCCGATAGCTAGGGAGATGTCTTAGGACTTGAAGGTGACAAAAGAGAAATGGGGCATACTAAGAATCATCAAAAGTTGCATGAAGACAACACATGCAAGCAGGCGGTTGATGACTACATTCCAGAGGCGCTATGACGAGGGAAAGTAAGCCCAAGACCTTAGTCCAAGGGGTAACTGCTCTTACTCCACCAGTTTCCACCTGGGTACTGAAAATGTACATTAACTGATACTTGAAGACCCAAGAAGTCGACCAAACGACTAGAGCACCAGCCAAGGCAACTAAAGGCGCCAATGGCGCAAACAGCAAACCGACAGCGGCACAAAACAACTAATCAAGGTTGTCAGCCAACGGTCATCTCGGCGTACGCACAGACTCACAAGATTGGAACTACAAGGCAGCCCATTAGCGCGTAGTCATGGCGAAAACAATAGATAAATGTCGTACTAGTAAATGGCATACTCGAACGTGGGTGGTTTCGTCCATTCCCGGATATCACGCGGTGTACGACCGAAGAAGCTATTCGGAGAAATATAGATGAGCATTCACTCATTGGGACCGAAATTCAACAACGGTGTACATACTAAGTCTTCAATGGGATCCAGATAAGACTCGGTAACTGAGTGAGGTCGATCAATGTCAACAGGCCCCGCAAGCTGAAAATAACGCGTGAACAATAATCAATATTGTACTTCATGTTTCCCCGAGTCATTGTTTGGTGAGAACTTACGGAAACCACTTCAACCAATACGCTGCCTGATTAACATAGGTGCGGCTAACGTTGGTCGGAAGTTCTAGAGGATAGCCATGGGAATAGATGTGATGAGTACTGGTTTGATGATGTAAAGCATAAGAAGACGTACGATTAAACTTCGAGAAAACAGTGGAGAGCTTCGCGCCCGGCGCTTGCAGTGCTTTGATCACGTCTAACACTAAATCTAGAACAAACGACATGTGTCATTGAACAAGGAAAAGCATACCATGGCGGAAATGAAAACTCACTGAAGATGACTCCAATTAGCGTGAAAATCAACAATTGACTGATAACTAAAAATGCGAAGTATCTCGCAATAACTGCTCGATCTAGGTGAGAACGTGTAAAGGCTCCCATGTACCTTGACAGTTGGCGCATGATCCTGGGAAGGAAGAATGTTGTGACACCAGCCGCCAAGGGTGGTAGAGTTGCCGATGCGATTGTGTATGTCCATGGAGATGTTTCAGACCAGGTGTTTAGAAATGGGAGATAACCTGTTTGAGTTATCTATGGTGCGTTGAGTGGGGGCGTATTCAGAAAGGGAAGATGGGAGGGAACATACGACGTCCAGGTTTGCAAGTGTAGCTGCGAAAAATAGAGGCACGAGGCTCAGGATACAAATCAATGCTAACCATAGAAATCCAAGTATCTTTTTCCAGACTCGAGTTCCCCGAGTCTCGCTGATGTTTGACCAGATCTATGTACATGCACAGTTGTATCAGCCATTTTATCAGAGCGCCCCATATCAGAAACAAGAAAAATCGATCGAACACTACTTACGATGTCTTTCGGGTTTGGTGCTAAATCGATATCCACACCTCTCGGATGTTTACTCGAAAGTTGTTGGGCAACGATATGAGCATAGGGTACTGCTGCTAATGATGCAAATCCATAATTTGTTGGTTGACGCGTGTCAATACGGGCGCGGTAATCGTTGATGGCGATTTCGGTTTTTCTTAACTTCTCTCTGCAGAACAGTCAGATTGTGGGGTGGAAGTAAAACATGGGAAACACGATTCCGCGAAGGTCGCGGCAAGTGTGAGAGAAAGTAAAAGAAAGGACATACGTGTAGAATGAGATGGCGTCTTTCTTTTCACCACCGAAACAACACCACCCTCCAACTCGTATTGTCGGCCTCTTCCTTCCCAGTTTTCCTTTCCTCAAGTATTTGACGAGTACGCGTTCCAGTTGACGAACGGTATCGTTGTGATACTCGATGAGCTCGGGTAATCTGCCCACATTCCTCCCAATATGAACACCAGTGGAAGGATAAGGCATGTTGACAGAAGACAAGATATTGATGAGGCCTTGGTCGGATTGGTACCGAGAATGAACTTGCGTTATGCAAACGGTCCTAGCGTAAAAGGACCGAAGGTATTCGGGGGACCGAAACCATTGCATCCTCAATTTAAGGACCTTCTTCCAATAGAAGTTGACGAAAAGAATGACAGTGAGTGTGATGAAGTACGCAAGCCCGACATGCGCGTAAAGCATGGGACCGTTGACATCGAGGATATTCATTGCGCTGAGCGCGTTCATGTCTATTGGTTTGTGCTGGATATTGTAGACGTAGTCGATGGGAACAAGAACACCACATGAGGCTACGGCGATGATGAGGAATAACCATCGAAGGAGTCGGACGAAGTGAAGGAAGACGACCGCGTCGACTCCGATTTTGCGAATGAGTTCTGGATCTTTGGTCCGGACGAGGGGTGGTATCCAGCCAAAGAAGTTGCTGGAAATCCGTGGGGGTGCTTTATCGCCTCCATGGTACTTGACTTTGGGTTGGTAGACGATCTAGAGTTATGATCAGTACTCATCAATGACGGGGATAATCTGAGGCAGGTACTTTGTTGCTTGGCCGTAGGACGTTGAACAGAAAAATCGTCATACACTTTCGTCAAGGTGAGTACACGTTGCTACCACCAAGCAGAGAAAAGTGCAGGCTCACTGAGAGGGCGCCCATTAACAACCACTGCAGACCCACAGCAGTAGGCTCAAGCTTCCTACCAGCGTCGAAAACCTCCTTGAAGCCATCTGTGTTGATCAGCACTGGCATAAGACCCGAGGGAGGTAGAGACAACAACAACTTGAAGAAGAAGAAGGAAGATGGGCGTCTTTCTCGTTCTTGGCCTTCCGTCGATCATGTGTCTGTTGAGGCCGAGTCTGACATTGATGAAGGGCTATCATCGTAGTGGTCCCTTGGGATTGGCTGGAGTTGTCATATTCAGGTCGCCATCAGACACGGGGCGAGTTCTATCCTGTGTTTGGTTGTGCCCGCAGACCATTTGTTCTTGGTGCCATGTCTCTGGTGCATATGAATACAATTGAGTGCAATTGAGAGCGAGTGACGTATTCCGTAATGTGCATGCAGATTAACATCCCAGGGTAGGTCGTGGCGGCGGACTCGGAAAGTATCCAGAGAAAGCCTGGCACCGGAGATAGAAACTTGGAATTGTGGGGGAGGAAGAGAAATAGGCACGTGTCTAAATTTACATCAGAGGTCTCGACTCCACGCCTGTGAGAGGCGCCCGTTGACGCATCCGCCTCGCGTCTCCTCCACTTCCTGTATGGCCCACTCCCTCAACTCCTTCAACTCTCCCTCCATTCCCTCTGCACCCCATCCAACGCCCATCACTTCCCTTAGACACGGCCGTCTCTTCAACCCGAAGCTCCCGAGGCCACCGGTTCAAAACCCATTCGACAAATTTCCTCAAAATGACTTTGACGCGTGGATCGGAAAACTCACTGGCGACCTTGAAAAAGCACTGGGCTATGAAGAAGTGGTAGAAAAGATGGAACCGTCTCAGGATACGGACTCTACACGTGCACATGTGGTGCTGGAAGACAGAGAGGATTATGTCGAAGGCGATAGTTATGTCGAGGATTCCTTTGCAGAGGTCAAGGCGCGTCGTGCGGAGAAAGGAAAGGCGCGCGACCCCAGGGAAGGACCTGGACTCGGCCCAAAGTATGGAGACCAGGACCAACCCATTGAAATCCTCTCAGACGAGGAAGAGGATGACGGGCAAGACGTCGACACTGCTCACATTCTCGGCTCCGAGGAGGAAGAAGAAGAAGAAGGAGAAGGAGAAGAAGGAGAGTATGACGAAGAAGGAGAGTACGACGAAGAAGAGCAGGAGGGAGAGGAAGCCGAGTCTTCAACGAGAGTCAACAAGAATTGGAGTCGTAACAGACGAAGAGTCGCGTCCGGCATGGTAGATGAGGATGTGGAGGCAGAAAAATACATGGATGAAGGCGAAGATGAAGAATACGAAGGAGACTACGAGGAGGAGGCAGAAAAATACGTGGATGAAGGCAAAGATGAAGAATACGAAGGAGACTACGAGGAGGCAGAAAAATACGTGGATGAAGGCGAAGACGAAGAATACGAGAAAGACTCCGAGGAGGAGGAAGAGAGCGAAGGCGTCAACGCCAGCTCTACAGAAGTTATCGAACTTTTGTCAGACGATGAGCCCACTCCTCGTGTCCGCTTTATCGAAGAAGAAGACGAGTTTTTGTCGGACGAAAGTGCTGCAGGCTCGCGTTCCTCACCCGTTCAATACGACGAAGACGCTGAGGCCTCTGAGGAGGAAGATGATAGAGGGGAAGCCCTGCTTCGACAAGATGAAGACGAAGATGAAATTCAGCCTTCAGATGAAGATACCTGTACGTTTCCTCTTTCTGATCTCTCGGTGGCGTCTCACCACCAACAACACGCATATACTCAATGTTCTTGATTCAATATTCTAGCATTTCCTCCCCACGCGTCAACTAAGGAAGAACTAACAAATCCCCTTATTGAAGTTCGTGATCCCTGGGCTCAAGTTCAAAGATACGCTGAAGACTATTATGCTGGAGGTGAAATTACCCCTCGTCGCTCAGGCTCTCGTCCCGGACCTGGTCGTTCGAGCGAAGGTTTGCTCTCAGCGCACCATTTAGGTGCGAACGACGACAATGGCGGTGATAATGGGTTCTTGTCTCCTGATGTTGTCGGCGATGCAGAACTTGCAAGCGAAGAGAAAGGCGGAGAGGAAGAAGAGGGTGAAGAGGACGAAGGGGTGGAAGAAGAAGATTATGACAAAATGGCTGAAGAGGGTTTCGGGGAGGATGAAAATGAAGAGTTTGACGAGCAGGACCACCTGTTTAATCGGCTTCAATCACATTATGCTAACCGACCCTTCGTACGTGTCTTCTCTTATTATCAACCTTCATCGGGCTTTAACGATTCCCTCTTAGGCTGTATCGTATTCAAAGCTTCAACCGACTCTTGGATTTAAAATCACATCAGGGCCTGGAACGAACGATGAACCGATTATGATTGATTCCGACGACGAAGATGAGGCGCCTGGACTTGTCATTTCAGCGGCGCAGCGAGAACAGGAACAAGTGCGTGTTTTGAGAAGGGAGGAAGAACAAGACGAAAAAGAGTACTTTTTGGATAAATTGGAGGACGAGGTTGCAGGCGAACATTCTGAAGAAAGGGATGAGACACCTACATGCCAACCTGAAGTCACTGAAGGTTTGCACGAGGTATCGGTGGCTGTCGTTGAAGCCGACGTTGAAGAACAAAGTGGCGAAGAGGAACCCGTCGAAGAGGATGCTCATGAAGATGTCCAGCCTCCAGTCACTCCGAGCATCCACACTATTCAGGCAGTCCAACAGCCGGCACCCGAATCAAAGCTGGGCCAAGAGTGGAGGAAATTATCGTGTACGAAGATGTTTCGGCGCCTATTTCTGGTGAAGTTCAGGATGTTCAGCAAATTGACCAGGTCGCGTCGTTGCCTGGTAAGTTTTTTACATTATTCTCAAGATTCATGGTCGCTAAATCGTTGCATTCATAACTACTAGAATCTGTTCAGAACATCGCCAACTGGAGCCTGAATTTCCCAGCCTCCTATCCTCTTGCTCAACATGATCCCTTCCCCAATGCCCCCCTTGCCGCATCAAACCATCTGGAAATTCCCAGTACCCTCCCGGATCTTCCGAGCTTACAGCATGACCTGGACACCATAACCGCAAACGTGACTGCTCAAATATTTGAATTCGATAACATGATGACACCGTATGCACTTGGTAGCATCGGCGATACCAGTCAACAGACAATACATGAGCAGACCCAAGTAATGGTGTCAGTAGACAGCGGGACTGTTGTTGCCGAACCAGAAGTCATTGACGTCGACGCCAGTGAGGATGAGGACGAGACAGAAGTTGACGAGTTGGATGAGCCAGGAGCATACCCGTTGATGACTAGTGATTTGGGTTATCCTGAACCTGAGATCGAGGTTGAGGCTGAGACTGAAGCTGAAAGTGAAGAGAAAGATCCAGGTGGTATGTCGATATACTTTATATTTTCTCTTTGGACCTTGATTTTGATGCACTTGTAGACTTGATTCAGGTGTCTACGCCCTTGCCTGGAGAAACGGTGATGTTTGAAGCTCGGGTCGTCCCCTCGGAAATTCTAGAAGTTCCAGAGAAAATCGTTGAGAGCGATAAAGAGCCAGAGGTGCAAATTTTCGTTGAAGAGCCTGAAGGTACGTTGCACTTCCTATGTGAAAATGTCTTTAATTTCAGTCTGACGTTTTATTATAGAAATTGAGCCTAGTACTCCAGCTGAAGAGATTTCTATCAGTATCCATGCAGCTACACCTATTCCCCCTTCTCCGATTACTCCAGCGGTTGCTGAGTTCGAGGAGAGTCCTTCGTCGCCTCGAGCAGAGACTAAAGAAACGGCTGAAGCTGAGGGAAAAGTAGAATGTGAACCCATTCTCGTGACTGATGTACCACAAGCTCCACATGTTTTGGCTTCTGAAGAAGTTGGGACGGCCAAAGGGCCAATCACCGTCGACGACGAGGACGAGCTTCCTGAAGTTTCTATTCAAAAAACCGTGGGGGTCCCTGCTACCCCAGAGCCCCTCATTGGTGGGGAGTCACTGGCGCCGCATTTTGAAATGGAGGACGTGGACATTACTATCACAATTGAGAAGGAAGATGGAGCAGTTCCTTCCAAGGAACACGTTACTTTCGACTTGGGAGAACAAGTTGAATACGCTGTTGAAGAGCCTCTCCCGGATCCTGGATTTTTGGCTTTAGGCGTGCGTTTTTCGATTTCTACCAATCTTCAATCAATTAACAGTCTGGTAGGGACCGTCACGCGCCGTGAGCTTAGGTATGCAGTCCGATGAGGTCATACCTCCAACGGTTGCGACTGGTGACGTTGAAGAGTTGCTATCTGACATCGAGCCTGAGTTTCAAGGAGCAGCAGAGGCCACAATCACCCACGGCCTCACGATTCCTCGTGATCGCACTGATGTGGTCGAAGCACAATCTATTTATGTGGAATCCGAATTTGAACTCGAAGTGACCGAAGCAGCAAGTGTTGACGTCAGAAATTTGCAATCGACAGCGGCTCGATCTCTGGATGATGAAATGAGGTATGGAGATGAGGAACAGGAACAAATTACCACACGGGCCAAGGTTTTCGAGTCGTCCACGCAGGCAGCGTCACCACCAACTTCGAAGGCCGCTCCAGAGACCAACTACGACGCTTCTGACGACTACTTCGCACAGCCCGGCAGTCCGGTTATGGACCATTATGGTCTGATGGAATTGGGTACTCCTGGATCGTCAAACTTCCCTCGTAGCCCCAGTGGTGGTGGTTTACCCACGATCATTCAGCTTCCTGGTACTCCTCAAAAGGTTCTAAGTCCTGGTGGTACGCCTGGGTTTGGACCTACACCGGTTTCTATCGCCGTCGAACCTGCGGTTTTGAAAGCTCTCAAGACAAATCCAGCTTTGTTCTCACCTCCTGCCGCACTCTCTCAAGAACCCTCCGTTCATCGCGTAGAAGAAAATGCGACAGCGTCAACATCCGCTACGGAATTGAGCACTATTGAGTCTACAGAACCCGTGACAGGTACTTCTCCGACGCTACCACTACCACCACTTGTTGTAGAACCCGAGCCACCGTCAACGAACGGTAATTCTCTACATACCTCCTTCCTCGCTACCACTGTCCCTACCCGACCCACTTTACCCACTCTCTTCGACGACCCATACCCGTATAGCCTTTCTACACCCGGGCCGCAAAATGAGGAAGAGGGAACCGAGGAGGAAGAGTCAACCGAACAAGAAAACTCGATATCTTCAACCTCGTCAGTCGAAAAATTGCCATCGTCAGCGGAAACTGCGGACGAGCCTATATTCAGCGGTACGACGGGCATGGAGACGCACTTTTCGCCTCCGGAAACTACAGAGCCGGCCGAATCGGTGTGGGATTTTACAACAAAGACGGGCATTGAAGAGGCTATAGAAAAGGCTCGCGAGGCAGAAAAGGGATTAGTGTCTGTTGAAGCGGAAGCGGATAAGTTGATTGATGAGTTCCTTGTTGATGAACCCGATTCGGATACTGATGCTGATGGAGAGGCTGATCCGGAGTTTGTAGCTTTGGAGTCGAGTGAGGAGATTGTGATCCAGGAGGTGGATGAGGTCGTTCCTCAGTCGGGTGTAGAGATGATTGTTGAAGAGGTTGTGACGCCGTTTGTGCAGGAGAGTGAGATCGTGCAGGAGGTTGTGCTGGAAGCGGTTGAGGAAGTGCAAGTTGAAGGAGAGAAACCCCAGGAAGGAGAGGAGGAAGCTCAAGATGAGCAAGTTAGAGAAGAGGTAGCTGAAGAGGAGAAAGTTGAAGAAAAGAAAGAGATAGCTGTCGAGGGGAAAGAAGAAGAGAAAGTCGAAGCGATCGCGGAGGCAATCGTGCCTCCTCAAGATGAGGAGGAGGAAGACCCCTTCAAACTAATGGGTAACGATAGTTTGGTAGCTCCAGGGGAGGCACCGGATCCTACACAGGCCGAAGAGGGTTGGGAAAGAGAAGACGGAGAGAGTGAAAGTGAAGCTGAAGTGGAGGCTGCTACGATCCCTGAATCTTTACTGTAAGTGTTTCTGCCACCTCAGTTGATATGACTCTGACCCTTGTCCACAGTGAACAAAGAAGTGAGCTCACGCACCCGTTTTCATCACCATTAGTGCCACGAACTCATGTAGCACCAGCTTCTCCACAGGTTGAAGTCGCACCAGTGACGTTGTCCCGAGTGCCTATCGCGTCTTCGACATTTCCTCCTCCTACTTCTGCTTCAAGCCCTGGTTATGTGGGTGTTGTCCCTTATCAATTCGCGGCTACCGCGTATATGCGAGCCCTGGATTCACATTTTGCACCACAGTGGGCTCATCCTCCGGCACAGAATCTTCCTCCCCTTGAACTTGCGACTGCTCCCGTTTACTCCCTCCAGCGGGATGATCATGAGACCGCGGTTAGCTCATCTCTGGTGCAGCTAGCTGCTGCTACCCAGGGACCAGTGTTAGCACCTGCCTCCCTTGATACACAACCACAAGGGGCTGCTTTGACCGGGATTGAGCCCAAAGTTGAGGGATCGCGCCCCAAGGTTCATATTTCAGTAGAGGACCCTTATCACGCCGACAATGACTCGGAGCGTGAGCAAGGATCAAGTCCAATTAAGAACAAAAAGCGCAAACGCAGTCACTCTGATGCCTCTGGTGCTGAGTCACCCATTACGCCAGCCAAGTCGGTGTCGATGGGCAAAGGGAAGGGCAGGGCCACCAGTTCACGTTCGACTGCGAAAGGCTCGCGTCTTACAAAGGAGAGCAGTAAAAGGAGTATTCATTCCACTTCTACGCAACCCACGAAACGCAACTCACTTCCGGTACCCCTCACAAACTTGGCTTCTAGATCACCATCTGTCGCCTCCACTGTCATCAGTGAGAGCTCGATGCTCACACAATCCTCACCCACCCATCCTCCCCTGGCCAGTTCTGAGCCACGACCTTTCCTTCACGCTCATTCGCGCAGAAAACGCGCAAAAGCCCCGACAACCATGCAGGAGCAACTGCAAAAGCAACGCCTGCCATCGCTGTCCTCAGTTGCCAGTTCTCGATCTGGCGTTCTCAGAGCTGAGGACGTCCTGACAAAAGCACCTTCGATAACCTCCGCATCCACCCGCTCACACGTGACGCGCTCACATTGCCGTTACCACAAAATCAGCATACCGAAGTCAGAGAATGGTCCACGTATCAGTTTCCTAGTCCCAGGTTGCAGCCTGAATGACGAGGCTCTCATCAATGAAGAGGAGATTGAAGACCATGGAGAGGCTATCCTTCAGGGCGACACCCGCATCGTGGATGATATCGAGACGCTAGACTTTGAGGCCTATCTGCATTGGGTCATGAGACAGCTTGTGGGACCGGAAATCCTTAGGGAGAATGAAGTCTTCTACCTGCCTGAACCAGGCGAAGAGATTGTTCGCAACCCTCATCGACCGGAAAAGAAGAAGGGTGTGAGGCCAGAGAAGAAACGTTCGAAGCTCGCGGACGAAGCCCCAGTCACCGCAAGTTCGCCTCAAAACTCAAGTACGGTTCAACCGCCCTCGCGAAAAAATTCAACTGCCTCCTCAGAATCGGCCCGCCAGCTCATACTAGGTTCAGACAGTGAGGATCTTACCACAGTCACAGAGACTGAGGATGACACAAGCTTCTCAGGCAAACCGGAAAGCAAAGCAGAGGTTGCGTCCGTGGAAACAGACCCCAGTGGTGTTAGTGGTTCACTAAGACAAACGGATAGCGGCTCGGTGTTTTCTAGAAAGCGCGGCCGTCGGCTGGGGCAAGATGCTGCCGCGTACTATCCATCAACAGGCTCAGATCAGGGAAGTTCAACTGACTACTCCGATTACAATCCTTCTCGTAAGGCAGCTTCTCGCGGCCGGGGACAAAAGCGTCCTCGCGCATCTGAAAATACCATGACAGATGGTGCAGACGGGAGAAAGATCAAGAAACCCAAAACACAATCGGCCCAGAGCCAGTCACAAGACTCACCAAGCCAGAATCAATCTTCAGTTCAAAGTATCGATCAGCTTCAACCCCAACCTTTCGGGCCACCGAGGATGTCAGAGGGAGCAATGAGTCTTACTTGATTTATTTCATCTTGTACATTGTATTTCGTATTTTTCCACTAATCATCAGTCTACCATACTCGAGCTTCATTCTTATCCTCGTGTTTCAAATGGACTTCGTGACTGTGAATAGAGCAATAGTACTGCATCGTATTTGATCTGGTTGTGGTTGCACAATGCGTGCTAGTAAAACGGAAGATGAGGAAAAACAAAGTGAAGCTTGAGGAGTGAACTGAGTCAGACAGAGGTTTATCATTTTAATCAGAGAAAGGTTGAGGCAAACTAGACTAACTCATTCCCTAGTCGTTCTCGCTTTCTTTGGCTTCGAGGCCCGGTCAGGAGGGAGCAATGAGCCTTACTTGATTTATTTCATCTTGTACACTGTATTTTGTATTTTTCCACTAATTATTAGTCTACCATACTCGAGCTTCATTCTTATCCTCGTGTTTCAAATGGACTTCGTGACTGTGAATAGAGCAATAGTACTGCATCGTATTTGATCTGGTTGTGGTTGCATAATGTGTGCTAGTAAAACGGAAGATGAGGAAAAACAAAGTGAAGCTTGAAGAGTGAACCGAGTCAGACAGAGGTTTATAACTTTAATCAGAGAAAGGTTGAGGCAAACTAGGCTAACTCATTCCCTAGTCGTTCTCGCTTTCTTTGGCTTCGAGGCCCGGTCTTCTTCGTCCTCATCGTTGTCTTCAGCGACACTGGGCTTGGCTCTTTTCGCAGGTGCGGTAGTTTTCTTAGATTTGAGCTCAGCTTTTCGTTTCTTTTCTTCGCCTACGTCTTGATCTTCATCTGAAGCAAAGAAATCATCCTTGACTTCCTTTTTCAACTTTGGTTTCGCTATGGGTTTCGCTTTTGCAGTGTCATTATCAGCCTCTTGCCCATTCGAAGGTGCTACTTCCGGTCCCTTTTCGGCTGATGCAGCACTGACAGACGCCTTCTCTTTATTCAAATTCTCAAAAAACTCTTCCCTGAGTGCCTAGGTACACAATCAGGAACGATCTCAGATAAATTGACCAGGCGTAGCATACCTTGATCTCAGTATCTTTCAAAAGCGCTGTGTTCTTCCAGACCTATATTGTAATGAGCGTGGAATCGGTACAGTAGTTCGACTGACATACAGTCGATGGTACACCGCTAGGATGCTTACTATCGATACCTAATCGTATTATTGAACAACCAGTGAGGTGCATGTCTAGTACGTTCAGCTTACCTACCGCAGTGTACAAATCTGCCTTCACGCCAGAGAGGCTTGTCCCATGGTTACGAAGAAGAACTTTCATAACCTGCGTTGCAATCAACTTCGCAGTTCGGGCTAGGAAGACAGACGCCAGCATACCTCTAAGACACCATCTTTATCGAATACATTAGGAACATAGACACAGATAATGTGCTGATAGTTTGGTGTTTCACGTTCTGGTGAGGTTGCTACTTTGGCGAGCCACGCTACGGTTGAAGACAAAGGGCCGGACACAAGCGAAGCTGTCCAGCATAACCACGATTAATGCCCAGAGTTAACATTAGATTTGGCACTCGACGTACTAGCGATGTTGGACCAGACAACATCCACTTTGTCAGCGGGTACAAAAATGAGCCTTCAACACGGCATTCAGTATTCACGAAGAGAAAAAGGAGACGAGTTGTACCATTTTCCTGCGACGTAGCTGTGTTTGACAGCGATTTCCTTCAATTTCGCAGTAGCTTCCATCTGAACCTGAAAGCTCATGAACAATTATTCCACTTCATTTAGAATAATGAAACATGCAAACGAACCCCTTCGCGAAGCTCTTTCTTGCTGCGGACACCTGTTTTCTTATTTGACCGCATTGGTATAGAGGGATCGTCCTGTAAAACTCTGAGAGATTTCCGGTACAAGTGGAAAACAATTAACAAACTTGTATTTCTTTGACCTTCTCCGTAGTCTCCTTTACTATCCCCGAAATTGGTCAAACCACAGCAAAGCAGATGAGCATTCATCAACCTACGCAATACTTCCGCCTCCTTTTGGGCTTCGGGTTGATTGGCGTCCCGGCTACTTGAGGAGTCCGAGCCCTGTACCCAAATCCACTGATCATAGCAGAGCAACGTCATTTAGTATTCGACAAGAATCTCACCCATCAACCTCGGGTCACTTACAGGTTTCGTCCCATCATTTTGCACCATGGATGGCTTGTACTATAATCCAAACGGCTGTGATTACCAGGAACTCTCACGCGTTACAGAGGTCAGTCACGTACCTTGGTCAGAAAATTCTGTAGAAGAACCTCGGACCCCTTGGTCCAAGTGTACTTGTCACCCACAGTCCAGACGTCGTCGGTGTTCGTCATGACGCGTACGTACGCCAGTGCGCGCCGCTTTGGGGACCAGGTAGTATTCAGAGATATTTCAGGTTCTTGAATGAATGAAACAGCGCCCTACGATGCCTTCTTGGAGCGGGATTGTCTGGTGTGCATAGATGTGGCCACAGCCTTCAAATATGAGCGGTGTCACGTGGGGTAATGATGTACACGAAGAGTCAAAGACTGCGGGTGCTTTATTGACGCGTTGTTTGTCGCCGCAGGTCCCTAATGCTTGATTACCATTACTTGCTCAATACAGTGTGTGCGAGCTATGCAATATCTACCTGTAGCTTTGTCGGCGACCGGTTTCTGGTGGGATAAAATCCTACCTTGCTCATTTTGCTAAAAGGACCACATGTCCACCGTCCTGCACG
>KQ962483.1:71992-88702 GCA_001563735.1 Leucoagaricus sp. SymC.cos
CCTGCTCCAGTTCTCTGGCGTTGATTTCTGGCCGTCAAACTATTGCCGCTCTCGAAACCCTCTCAGTCCTCATCTCCTCCTACTTGTACGCCATTTGCCAAGCTCTGGACTTGCGCACGATGCAGTCAGAGTTCCTTTCTGGCCTGCACAAGATCGCTTCCGAGGAGATGGACTCATCGTTCTCATCTTTCTTGCAGGCTGACGAGCAGATCCACCTCACTTCCAAGGTCTTCAAAACTATGCACGACACTCATGACGCTACCAGCAACATGGATGCTCAGGAGCGCATGCAGAAAATTGCCTCGTCCAGTACGATCATCCTTCTGGACTACATCACTGGACCTGCATTCGAGAATTTCGAGGCCGCGGGTTCTGCCCTTTCCGCCATCCCTGCTTTCCGCTCTCGCGTCGCTGCACGTGCGAATGTTCTGCTCGACTCTCTTCGCCGTGATTATCTTTCCGGTGAACGCGGCCCTGCACCAGCCAGCAAGTACTTGAACCGGACCAAGCCTGTCTATGAGTTCGTGCGGAAGGAACTTGGCATCAGAATGCACGGTTCTGAAAATTACACTCGGTTCGTGAATGGGCTGGGTGTTGAGGACGTGACAATTGGCCAGAACATATCCCTCATTCATGAAGCCATCCGTGATGGAAAGATGCAGTCCGTCATCGTTAGTCTTTTCTCGTCATGATACCCTTCTTAGTTATCCCCATCGCTTGTTTGGTCACCTTGCACTGCATATTTCTCCTTAAATTATCAACTTTGCATCCACCACAAAAGGCTCTGTGTATCTTACCCTATTCTTTATTTAACTTTAGATCTTTGAATAATAATCTACATCTCAGGAATTAGGAAATCTACACTCGTCTCATGTGCATATCATAGACTGTAGCATACACAATTCAAATTCATCGCCATATAGTGTCGTGTGGCTCACTCCTGATTGAAAGTTGACGGGAAAAGCATATGAGCAATAGCCTGAGTCAAACCAATTGTGGTTAATCAGACCTATCAGATTTTGTTCTATCTTTCCTCACAAGGCCTGTAGGTTGGGCGCCTGGTCCTTGGCAAAAACTGTTGAAAGGACTTATGTAGCAAAAGGACGAGGTATACAGGAAATTATCGAGGCTATTTATACGTTTTCTTATCTACCACAGAGAATAATGGAGGATTCTTAAACAGTGAGTGCTGCGGTGAAATGTGCCATCGTCGTTGCTTGTGTCGCGGACATTTCACGATTGTCCAAATATGGAAACCAGATGTCGACAAAAACTATGATCAGTTTCTTCCTGTGTTGAAGAATGGGTTATGGGCGCCAAATGTAGCACAACGTTTCGTGATCTTAATCAGTAGAGCCCATAACAGTCTCTGAATACGGCATCCCTCACGCCTTAATTACCGGGCATTGCATCTGCACAGGAGTGGGACCCATCTCTGGGCAGACAACACCTTTGGCTCGTTGCTACCCAAACTGTACGAAGGCCACGGCAATATTGGACCAATTTCGAACCAATCTAACATTAAGTTTGGAATTACTCAGTGAACCTGCAACGGAGCCGAACCGATCGTACCATACTCTACAATGTAATCAACACTCCACGATAAGATTATGTACGCGGTCACTTCTGGGAAGGAAAGGAAAGAAGGGAAGGTTAGCTAGATTGATTTGGTTTTATGTATTTATTTTACTTTGATTCCTTTTGTTTTTTTTCTAAAATCAGGGTTCTGATTTCTTGCGTTGCGGAGGGTCCCGACGCCGAGGCCAGGATTTGGTCATGTGTTCTCTTGGGGATGGCCGAATTAACGGGCACTGGAGAACATGGGCGTCGGGGCCTGAGCGTCCTGGTTAGACCTAGGACCCAAACAGGCAAGCCTGAATGGCCGCTGAGCCAGAACCGGACACTATTAGGGTGTAAGTGGGTGGGAGAGAACGAGAAAAGTGGCCTTTGGGCAGTGAGATCACTTAGGGACAATGATGTTAGATGCAGTAACGGGATGTATTGACTTGATGACATATGTACGCGTTATTTGCTCCTCTCGATCCTGCTGCTTATCTTATCCGCTGATGAGGCATGGCTGCCTCATCGTGGAATTTGACCCTGTGAGCGTGACCGCATCATTTGCTAACATGCGCTCTCACAGTGAATCGTGATACGACGTACTTCATCTGGATTCAGATCCGTCATTGAACTTGCCCGGCCGTTGTCAATTTGTTGCCAGCTACCTCAACTGTGCGCCCCTTACATGATCCAACCGGAAAGATTCAAAAACATGCTAACGAGGCTTTCCGGGGCTTTCCATATACTTCTAGCCTAAACCCCAACAGGCCCAGCACGCTCATTAAGCATCTGTACTCACTGTCAGGCAACCGTTCGGTCAAAAAAGATTGGCGATCTGTCTATGCGTGGGTGAGCTTCAGTACACTGCAATGTAATAGCATTAACTTAATGGCTAGACAACAAGATGACAAGGACTGATAATGCGGCAGTTGAAGTCCCTCGACAGGAAACTCATGTGAGTCCTGATGCCACGCCAACATCCTCACAAAGTACCTCGGGAGAGGGGGGAATCATCCAAGACCCGCAAGTGGTTATCGTTGGCGCAGGCTGTTTTGGACTATCCACTGCTTATCACCTGATGATGCGTGGATACACGGATATCACTTTACTTGATCGTTCAACCATATTGCCCGCCCCAGACGCGTCAAGCAATGACATCAACCGAAGTGAGCGTCTATTCTTTGTATTTCTGTTATCTATCCCCTCTCTGTCGTGATAATGCCTCGCTGAATAATGAACCTCGGAACTTGAAAGTCGTTCGTTCCTCCTACAGTGACAAATTCTATGCTGGGCTGGCTCGTGAAGCGATAGACGCGTGGAAGGACAGAAAATTTTGGGGTGACACTTATCACGGGTGCGTACGCTTTAAGATCCGAAACCCCTTCCCGCTCGTTTGTGCCTTGATACGTACTCACATCGTAGGCTATGATGTTAGATGCAGTAACGGGATGTATTGACTTGATGACATATGTACGCGTTATTTGCTCCTCTCGATCCTGCTGCTTATCTTATCCGCTGATGAGGCATGGCTGCCTCATCGTGGAATTTGACCCTGTGAGCGTGACCGCATCATTTGCTAACATGCGCTCTCACAGTGAATCGTGATACGACGTACTTCATCTGGATTCAGATCCGTCATTGAACTTGCCCGGCCGTTGTCAATTTGTTGCCAGCTACCTCAACTGTGCGCCCCTTACATGATCCAACCGGAAAGATTCAAAAACATGCTAACGAGGCTTTCCGGGGCTTTCCATATACTTCTAGCCTAAACCCCAACAGGCCCAGCACGCTCATTAAGCATCTGTACTCACTGTCAGGCAACCGTTCGGTCAAAAAAGATTGGCGATCTGTCTATGCGTGGGTGAGCTTCAGTACACTGCAATGTAATAGCATTAACTTAATGGCTAGACAACAAGATGACAAGGACTGATAATGCGGCAGTTGAAGTCCCTCGACAGGAAACTCATGTGAGTCCTGATGCCACGCCAACATCCTCACAAAGTACCTCGGGAGAGGGGGGAATCATCCAAGACCCGCAAGTGGTTATCGTTGGCGCAGGCTGTTTTGGACTATCCACTGCTTATCACCTGATGATGCGTGGATACACGGATATCACTTTACTTGATCGTTCAACCATATTGCCCGCCCCAGACGCGTCAAGCAATGACATCAACCGAAGTGAGCGTCTATTCTTTGTATTTCTGTTATCTATCCCCTCTCTGTCGTGATAATGCCTCGCTGAATAATGAACCTCGGAACTTGAAAGTCGTTCGTTCCTCCTACAATGACAAATTCTATGCTGGGCTGGCTCGTGAAGCGATAGACGCGTGGAAGGACAGAAAATTTTGGGGTGACACTTATCACGGGTGCGTACGCTTTAAGATCCGAAACCCCTTCCCGCTCGTTTGTGCCTTGATACGTACTCACATCGTAGGCTATGTCTATGTTTCCTGATGCTCTGCGACCGGCGATTGGCTGTCCATGCTATTCATTCACGGCTTGTCGGGTTGATTACTCACTTTTCTGGCTCCATTTATTCCCCACGCAAGATCCGGTGTAATTGTTCTGGGGTATGATAACTCTGCGGCTAAGGAGTCAGAAGCACTCAAGGTCAAAGGAGAAAGTGATGAAGGGAATGACGTTGTTCCTGCGACTGGAACGCCGTCATACACTGACGAATCTTTGCTGAACGAACTTGAACTTGGATGCAGCTTGCTTCTACTTCCTGATTCAGAGTCGATTCGCTCGGCGTTTCCATCTGATGTTCCTGTTGGATCATTCAAAGGAGATGGCGTCCAATCTATGCATCGCATGGGCTATCTTAACCATGACGGTGGTTGGGCGGACGCTGGTCAAGGCGTTCGCATCTTATTATCAGAAGTCAAAAGGCTCGGTGCCAAAGTGCTGCCAGGAAAGTCTGTTTCTTGTGTTCAGCAGACCAACGGAAGGGTGACAGGAGTGCTTTGTGCTGACAATACATTGTACGACGCCGACTTGGTTGTAATTGCTACTGGTTCCTGGACTCCTTCGACCTTCCCCGAATTAAAGCTTCATGAAACGTGCTTGGCCACAGGGTAAGCAGATCCTTGTCTGAGCGCCACTACCTGTTTTCAGTGAGATTGATTACAATGGATTGATCAGCCAATGCGTTGCAATGATTCAGCTTACTGAAGAAGAAGCGGCGGTGTATCAAGACTGTCCCGTAGTCTTGGACTTCACGTCAGGCTTCTACGCTTTCCCTGTGAGCCCACCCTTTTCCAGCTCTTGCGAAATCGCTGACCGAACCACTTGGCCAGCCTACCGCTAAGAATGTCCTTAAAGTGGCTATTCACGGTCCAGGATTTACACATAGGGCCAAAAGCAATATATCGACGCCGCGGACTATTTTATCGGATCCTGATACAGGTTTAGCTATACCTAAACACGTCTTACAAGAACTTCGCAAGGGCCTCCGCGAAGTCTATCCGGATCTCGCGAAGAAGGACTTTAGCTGTACTCGTCTGTGTTGGTAAGTTATTCTCTTCCTTGCCACATGACCTTCAACGCTTGCGAGGGAACAAGTCTTTTCATTCGATAAGAACTCCCGGCACTTATAAATGACAAAATGACATATACCCTTTACTTTTAATAGGTATAACGACTCTCCCGATGGTGATTGGGTCATTAGCAGACACGACGAAGTTCATAATCTCGTCTTCGCCACCGGTGGAAGTGGTCACGCTTACAAGGTAAGTGGACAGAAGTGGACCCAGAGCCTAGGGTTCATGTTCTCTGTCATCATTACAAGTTTCCACCGTCGCTGATACTCGTCTAGTTCCTTCCAGTGATTGGCCGACTGGTTGCTGACCTTATAGAGGATAATTTGGAACCTGCGCTGGTGGAAAAGTTTGCGATGAGCCGAGCACATGTGCGATTGGACGGTTCCCGTTCAGGTGCTCCAATGGAACTTGACTTGAGCCGGCTCTGTCTACCAGCCGACCTTGCGTCTCTCGAGCGATGATTGAACACCGAATGGCGCGAACCACGGCGCTATTGATGGTTCACAATGCACATCGTTAGTAGATTTCAACGCAATACGTTAGGAAATGATTAGAAAACAGTCTAAGTTGTGTATTTGCGATGATAGATCTACATAATCAGATACCAAGAATTCTTCTTGCCTCCTACTAATACCTTCAAATAAAGCGTATATGAATCATCCAACACCTATTATCCTCCCACAAATACCACCAGGGGTTATTTTATGCGCGCTCGCCAACGAATTCACGCCACGAGCGAACTTCCGAGGGGATATGGCCCTCGGTATAGCCTTTCAAACCTCCTTGGGGTATCTTCTTGGCCAAGGCCTCAACAAAGAGTTTTGCGGTCTGAGCATTGTTCAAGAGAGGGAGACCGAAGTCAACAGCGTTTCTGGATTGGAAAAAAAAGAGTTAGTGTTTTACTACGATGGGACATCCATGTGCTACTCACCGACGGGCCACATAATCCTCGTCCGTAAAGGTCTGTCCTCGGGAACGAGCAATGTTAATCACGCATTGAATATCGTACTCGTCGAACACCTGGCGAAGTTTGCGTTTATCGGCTTTAGGGAATAGGATACGCTTAGCAGTGACATAAGGGATGTTGTTGAGGAATTCTTCAACGGCGGAAGAAGAACAGTAAAGCTTGAAGCCGAGGTCCTGGAGCTGCTTAGCAATAGTGACCATCTCAGGCTTGGTCACATCACCGCCGAGGAGAACACCAGAATTGGTCTTAGGAACCTTGAAACCGGTGGTACTGAGGAGGGAGGCCCAGTAGGCTTCGTGGATATCCTTGCCGAAGGAGGCAACTTCACCGGTACTAGCCATCTCTGCTGTGGAATGAGCATTCGACGGTGGCATAAGACCGAAAGTAAGACTCACCAACACCGAGGAAAGGATCAGCGCCACCAAGACGAGTCCAAGAGAACTGAGCGACCTTGATTGAAATATAATCACGCTTCTGAGCCATCAGATCGACGGGCTCAGGCACGTTGTGACCAGTGATAGCGGCAGTGGCAGTCTCAATGAAGTTGTGGCCGAGGACCTTAGAGACGAAGGGGAACGAGCGAGAAGCGCGGAGGTTACACTCAATGACCTTGAGCTCAGCTTCAGCACCGTTCTCGGCAGGCTTTTTGATAATTTGCATGTTGTAAGGACCCGAAATCTTGAAAGCAGCAGCAACCTTCTCGGCGATCGTCTTCAGGCGGGACATGTCGCTCTCGTTGAGAGAGAAGGGAGGAAGAACGAGAGTGGCATCACCAGAGTGAACACCGGCGTTCTCGACATGTTCTGACACGGCGTGGATGAGGAGCTTGCCCTTGTGTGCAACAGCGTCAACATCAATTTCCTGGGCACCGTCGATAAATTTAGTGATAACAACAGGGTGGAGAGGTGAGACATCAGCAGCCTTGGAGAGCTTCTCCTCAAGCTCTTCCTCGGCATAGACGACGTTCATAGCAGCACCAGACAAGACATAGGATGGACGGATCAAAACAGGGTAACTGCAGAATTTGCAACATCAGTCAAGGAAAGTCTGGCAATGCCGTGCACAGAATACTCACGAAACCTTGTTGGCGAAGGCCTTGGCAGCCTCGACAGTGTTGACTTCACTCCACTCAGGTTGATCAACACCAATGGTGTCAAGCACCGAAGAGAACTTGTGACGATCCTCAGCCATATCGATTTGCTCGGGGTCAGTACCAAGAACGTTGATGCCAGAATTCTTCAGTCGAAGAGCAATGTTTTGAGGAAGTTGGCCTAAGCACCCAGAGATTAACAGCCTCGACAAGCAAAGAAAATTGGTTGAAACATACCACCAACGCTGACAACAACACCCTGCGCACCTTCGAGTTCGTAGATGTCCATGACACGTTCGTAACCGAGTTCCTCAAAGTAGAGGCGGTCAGCTTCGTCGAAGTCGGTTGAAACAGTCTCCGGGTTGTAGTTAACCATGATCGTCTTCTTGTTCATGTCCCTGAGCGACCTAGCACAGGTAACAGCACACCAATCGAACTCGACACTGCTGCCAATACGGTAGACACCACTGCCAAGAACCATAGTTCCATGCTCATCAAATTCTACGTCATGAGTCGACGCGTTGTAAGTGGTATAGAGGTAGTTGGTATGAGCAGGGTATTCAGCAGCGAGAGTGTCGATACGTTTGACGAAAGGTATAATTCCCTGAGCCTTGCGAGCAGCACGAACGATGTCCTCCGTAGCCTTGACCAGGTCAGCAATCTGAGCATCAGCGAAACCCATGCGCTTAGCACGGAGCATGAGGTCATAGTCGATGTTTTCCACAGAGCCAGCAGCCTTCAATGCGCGATGAGTCTGTACGATATTGTCGATCTTGTATAGGTACCACTAGAGAAGTGTGAAAACACCATCACGAGCCTCGGAATGGCAGAACATACCTTGTCAATCTTGGTCAAATCATGGATTTGATCGACAGTGTAGCTCTTCTTGTACATGGCGTAGGCAATGGCGAACAAGCGCATATCCGTAGGCTTAGAGAGAGCCTTGTCGAGGTCATCAGGAGTAACATAAGCCTCGAAACCTCTCCAGCGAGGGTCGACTTGACGGATAGCCTTTTGCAAACTCTCCTCGAAGGTGCGACCAATAGCCATGACTTCACCGACAGACTTCATAGAAGAACCAACCTCGCGGTTTACGTGCGACGAAAACTTGGCAAGATCCCATTTGGGAATCTTGGTCACGATGTAATCCAATGAGGGTTCGAAGCAGGCTGTGGTGGTCTTGGTGACAGCGTTGGGCAGTTCAGGGAGGGTGTGACCGAGGGCAATTTTCGCAGCAGTATAAGCAAGAGGATAACCAGTGGCCTTAGATGCTAAGGCAGATGAACGGCTCAAACTGTTAAAAAAGTCAAGTTGTGTACTCTTGGAAAACACTCCCTACATACCGAGCATTAACCTCAATGACACAATATTCCCGAGAAGTTGGGTTCAGTGCGTATTGGATGTTACATTCACCGACAACACCGAGATGCCTGATAACCTTGAGTGCAGCACTTCGTAACATATGATATTCATCATCCGGAAGTGTTTGAGAGGGAGCCACGACGATTGAATCACCAGTGTGAGTACCAAGGGGATCGAAGTTTTCCATGTTGCAGCAAATGATCGTATTCTGAGAGGGTCCGAGTAAGCATAAACTTCTTCAGAAGATTGGTGCTACGTACATCTGCACCATCCCGAACGACCTCATACTCAAGTTCTTTCCATCCCTTCATACTGCGCTCAATGAGCACCTGAGGGCTCAGACTGAGACTCTTTGCAGATAGATCTCGGAGCTCATCAGGGTTATTTGCGAAGCCGGAACCAAGACCTCCAAGCGTAAAAGCCGAACGCAAGATAACGGGGTAGCCAATTTTCTCTGCAGCAGCGAGGGCACCGTTTACAGAGGAAACTGCTGTTGACTGAGCAACAGGGATATCAATTTCTATGATTGGATACATTTTTAGAAAGGCGTTACACGATCAAAAAGACGCGTACCTTTAAGCGCCTGTACGAAGAGATCACGGTCTTCTGAAACTTCAAGGGTCCGAATCGGCGTTCCCAGAACCTTGACCCCAAGCCGCTCAAGAACACCCATGCGATCGAGCTCAACACCGACATTGAGAGCACTCTGCCCACCGAAGGTGAGAAGAATACCGTCAGGTCGCTCCTTCTCCAGTACGTGTGCAACATAGTCGACAGTAACTGGCAAGAAGTAGACTTCGGAGGCCAGTTGATGAGATGTTTGCCATGTTGCGATGTTGGGGTTAATGAGGACGGCGTCGACACCTTCCTCGTGAAGAGCCTTAAGCGCTTGAGAACCAGAATAATCGAACTCTCCAGCTTGTCCGATACTAAGGCCTCCACTGCCGACGACGACGACCTTCTTGACGTTGGGGCGGGGAAGTTTGGGAAGAACGTTTGCGGATATTTTTCGTGCCAGTTCTGAGGGCGAGTTGAGGACATGTTCACCTTCTTTGGGTGCATAAGATCCCACTGCCGGGGCAGCTACGGCACGAAGGGATTGTGAAGGAGAGAAAACATAACGGGCAGTGACAGAGGAGGAATGAAAAGAGCGAACGGAGGGCCTTGCGATGCCTCGCAACCAGGAGGACCTAAGTCCTGGTAGGCTCATGGGTGCTGGGGGATTTGGAAGGGAGATGAGTCGATTCGCTTCAAGTCTTTATTCGTTTTTTTTGGCCCAAATGATCCCGTGCGCTTGCCCCAAAAAGGTTCTCACGGTACTTGGAAGCACATATCCTCGCTGTTCTCGTGTACACCCTGATCCCTTTCCTATGACCAAAGAATTGGAGCAAAGGAAGCTAAAAACTCGTAAGCTCACGCACCTGACGCGCTTCAGCTTGGTACTTCCAGTCTCGCATATGAACAGGCGCTTCATTTGGCGATGTGACACTTTCGGTCACATGGTTCTTGGCATTGTGGGCGGCGGATTTAAGCACTTCACCACCTTTCCTGGAACAGTTGGACTCCAAGCTGAAGCTCTCTATCCTCGTGCATTTCAAATAACGGTCTAGTGACTCTCGTCTTTTGACTTGCTCAGAACCAACTTCAGATGGCATGCTCATCCGACGCTTTGGCTTTAGCGCAGCTTCACCACTTCTGCCGCCGTCTAACCCCAACGGACTTTGAATGGCGTCTTGGCTGACATCGCACGACCCTATACTCTACCGCGCAGCCCTTGGTGACCTAGGGCCCCGAATTTTCCGTGTCACATTGCCAAACGAGCTCTGCTTCCCCTAAGGGTTGCTCCGGCGTGACCATGACTACTCTCTTCTGAGAGTCGTACCACGACTCAGAATGCAAAATATTCATGGTTCCACTTTTCCAGTTACCGCTTAGAATATACGACAGACTCCCGCAGACAACGGTCCAACCGAAGTGAAGACATAGCATTTTACATACAGTGTACTAGTGTCATTTCGCACACTAGTGTCATTCTGCACACTTGCAATTTGCAAGCTCATCTCTCCCTCAAATACTCTAATAAAATCGATCCGTGTCACATTGCCAAACGAGCTCTGCTTCCCCTAAGGGTTGCTCCGGCGTGACCATGACTACTCTCTTCTGAGAGTCGTACCACGACTCAGAATGCAAAATATTCATGGTTCCACTTTTCCAGTTACCGCTTAGAATATACGACAGACTCCCGCAGACAACGGTCCAACCGAAGTGAAGACATAGCATTTTACATATGTACTCGTTATCAAGGCTAGCAAGACAGTTGACATCGCTTCTGGTATCTTCATTCAACGAACGGCATCGAATACTGAACTGTTGCTCAAAAGGGCAATAAATGATGTGTCTTGTCGGTAGTCAATATTCAATCACTACATATGATATCATATTTCGAGCACGACGTTCGCTAACTGCGGTTACACAGGTTTCTCTACAATCCCAGGGCGAGCACAACGTTGGCCTCTAGAAGAGTATAAGTGTTGATCGCCTCGGGTCCTCAGCTTGTCTTCCATGATAGCCCATGCAGACCGAGTTCCCGCTCAATGAGACTGTACCACCTGTTTCCGATGCGGCGACGTTGCGATGGTAGCTGCAGTGAAACACACGGCAGTCCACATGTACATCTTGTCTCTGAGTTGAGTAATTTAAGTCTGAATCGGACGAGATAAAATGCATTGATGTCATGTTTCGAGCATTACAACACGACTTCAAAAATTTTGTGGTTCTATCATGTCTCCTAACAGAAGACGATACCTCTAAACATCAGGGTACTTCGAATATCTGATTCAAGACCCTGGCTTCCCACCCATGCTTTATAATACGGAATTGACAACGAGTAGAGCCATAATCGGAATCATTCGCATCAAAAACAACCCTTCACTTCTAGCCCAAGGATCGCCCTAAATGTTCAACGTTCCGCGATAATGCGATAGCGTGAGTGAGTCGCTTTGTAAAGTTCTTCAGACGTTCGGCCTGATAGATGAGAGCAGACTTGTTGTACAAAAAGCCTCTCCCGCATGTTTTCAGCTCCGTCGTTGGCCTCTCTACCCGGGCCCGTGTCGGCCACCGAGGCCTCTAAGTACCTGATTTGAATATAAACAGTGTTCTCGGCTATTTTTTGATGAGTTTTCGGCGCATCGGACGTGTGAGGATGTGTGTTCCTTATGGTCTATGTCACTTAGGAGTCCGGACAAACAAGATAATACAAACAGGCAAGACTTTGGCATGTTTAATAAAGTCCTTCAAGCTTCAGGCGATGAACTTTGAAACATAGGGCACAAATCATCTATCGCATTTCAAGCGCGAATTGATCTGGATTCTCCCGTGCAATCGAAGTAGCATCAGCATATGCTCAACGTGTGCTCAACACCAGTGTCGGACCACGCTCATACAACTCACAAATGCCATGGCTTTCATTCTCCAGTACTATTTTGGCCCAGTCTCATCTGGATTCCTTCAATGGTCGCTAGCTTATTGGCCTCGACCATGAGTCGCACTTATCCGCCATTCCCATGTGGGTATCTGACGATATCTGACGCCGCATACACTTCGGATGAACATTTCCCTCTCAACTTGTTTCGGGGATTTCTCTGGATATCACTGGCCTTGGCCAGAAGAGTCTACACCACTCCTTTACCGTGTGGGGAACCGAATGGTCGCGCTCTATTGATTCAACAAGTATATATCTACTCTCAATTAGCCTCAGAACAAATCAGTCCTACTTGCCTTATCTCAATCGTTCCTCGTGGACTTCAGCATCTAACATCATGACTGCCGCTTCGAATCATAATGATGCTGAAAGAGGTATTCCGGAGCAAGAGCCATTTCCTATACCTGTCGCGCTGCCGAGCCAGCATTCAGAGTCGTCATCCTCTTCAACATCACCTACCGCCCACCTAGATCCTCCACCGACTGCGCTTCCTCCACCGCCGCCGCCATTGGAGGAACCAGTAATATCTCCAGTGATTGATCAGAAGAAAGAGAAAGGTGCTTCTCGGGTTACTGTCGCTGTGACAGTCGCCGCCCGGGTAAAGAGGAAGCCACTACCAAGGAAACAAGTGAGTCGGTGGATCCAATTCAAACTCTGGTTCAACACCTATAGGTCCGTGTTTATGAGCTTCTTTGCCAGACGTTCTGCCCACAAAAACAATGCTTGTAGGAAATTCTTTACGTTTGTAATGACCTTTAATGTCGTCGGCATCCTCCTGGTAGCGCTGAACGTCTGGACGTATCCTCGGAAATACACTGGCGCACTCGTGCTTGGGAATCTCTTCACTGCAATCCTCATCCGAAACGAGCTTTTCGGTAGATTCCTCTATCTCACCGTCAATACACTCTTCGCCAAGGTAACCTGCAATTATCGTCAAGATTTCTGCGCGATCCATCAAATCATGATATTGATTATATTATCTGTACAGTGGCCCCCTCTGTGGTTCCGGCTTGGTTGCACTTCGGTTCTCCAGCACCTCGGCGGAATTCACTCCGGTTGCGCGACATCCGGCTTCCTATGGCTGATCTTCAAGGTTACCCTTATCTTCATCCAACACAGATCAAACCACGACGTGATCCTGGTGTTCGGCGTTTTAACCAATCTCATTGTCACCATCTCCATTGCTTCAGCCTTCCCCTGGGTTCGCAATACGCACCACAAGTGAGCTGTAATCTTGGCATTTAATGTTAATATGTCATTCTGATTCTCGGCCAGTGTGTTTGAGAGACATCATCGGTTTGCGGGGTGGTAAGTCTTGATTTAGTATTTGATTTATGTATCAGGACTCTGATCTTCCGCATAGGGTTGGGCTGGTGTCTAGTACGGAGCCTATTCAACGATGACATAACCCAATGATTTTCCTGATATCTTCCGCAGCTTGGGTTTTTGTGGTCCTCGGTGATAGTTATGACCTCGAGACCCACCAATGGAACCCTGACGGAACACACATCGCTCGTCAACAAGATTTCTGGCTTGCAGCTGGGATGACCCTGTTGTAAGTGCGCAGACTTTCCTTCTCACCGCACGAATGTCGGCTTAACGACTGTTCCGCCCTTCTAAATTTGTAGTGTTTTGATTCCATGGGCTTGTATTCGTGAAGTGCAAGTGGAAGTTGAGATTGTAAGCAAATGAATACCGTGTCTGTTGATTCTATAAACATTCGTCCGATGACTGGTTGTCACATCTAGCCATCACCAAAAGTTGCTGTCCTCCGTTTCAGACGCGGTATGCAGCAAGGTCTTTTGGCGAGAATCAGCCGAAGTTCCATTATGGAGTACCACGCTTTTGGGATCATCTCGTACGTCCTGTATCTTGTTATCTTCGTCCGATACGCAGTCCCCGCTCAACGATAGCGTTGCTTTTTCTGTGTTGGTATGCCCTTTAGGGAAGGCAAGAAATCAGGCGAACATTATCTAATTTGTGGTGTACAAGGCGACTTCACGCGTAACCTGGTCGAGAACCCACCCAAGTACATCTGGACGAGGCAACTGAAGGTAAAGAGGTCTTTTAAGTTCTATGAAGAGCGCAGTTACGACTCATCCATCTGTATGATCTCCTGTTCCAGTTTGCCGGTGTTTCGAATACATCTTACTTGTACAAGCGAGGAATACGAGTTTGCACCGGCACCGGCCTTGGCGCAGCGCTCTCGACTTGTCTTCAGGTGAGTATTGTGTCAACCCAGCGGTGGCAGCTTTCATTTTATGAGTGTCTCGATGGTAATTATTTCTGTGTCAGAGTCCTAATTGGTTCCTCATTTGGATCGGCTCGGACCAAGAAAAAACATTCGGACCAACGATTTCTGGGCTTATTCACAGCAGGCTAGACCCAGACCAATACCTACTTTGGGACTCGAAACAGCGAGGTATGGGCCCTTTTCAAGCTTCCGATGGCGTCATTCGCTAATTCCACCGGTGAAACACAGGCGGCCGCCCCGACGTCATGAAACTGATTAAAGAGGCATATGTATCGTGGAAAGCCGAAGTAGTTTTCATCACCTCAAATTGGCATGGCAACAAGGAGATGATGGAGGGTTGTAAGGAAGCTGGTATTCCTGCATTCGTAAGTTCCAGGAAACTATATCGCATTATTTTTCTGTTTTCTAACTAATGTTGCAGGGAACTCTTTGGGATTTTTAGCGAATTCATCCATCCAACTTTTATCTGACTTATTTCGCTTTTAATCAAGCGTTTGTAAAGGAACGAACTTTGAAACAAATCAAGCACGATAATATCTAACTCTATTATTCTTATTCCACTCTAAAGGGTATCTGACTTTTTCATGGTGTGAGAAGCGGCCCTCTGTGCGATAAGAAGTCGCAGATGATAAAGTGGTTCAGACCGTACGACAGGACACGCCGCTCACTTGCGGGTATTGTTTCTAGCTTGTTCTGGAGAGATAAAAAGGTTTTCGCGGTACCATTGGAGCTCTGACAGTGTAAATGAGTGATTATGTATACCATATTCGGCGTAAAGAAAACGCGAGGCTGTACCTCTGATGGACCCCCTAATATCGTCGAGCGCGCTGTAAGGATGGATGAGATGCCACAATCAAAGCGGGGAGCGGAGTTGCGACTTACCGATGCGCGGCCTCATTAGGCTTCTGATACATATTTCGTGGGAACCACCTGCGTGATAATTCCTATAAGTATAGGAATTGTTGAGTTCTGGAAGTCATTGCATTGTAACCAAAACATCTACCTTGATGGAGGAGACATCTTGTGGGAAATGATATGAGCATGTGAACATGTGAACGCGACAATCGTACACTAACCAATCATGCTATGTGAGTCTTAAATGAGTCAACTGCTGCCAAAATGGATAGTCCAGGAAGACTGACCGATAATGTAGCCAATTAACGATCTCGGGCATCTCTTCGACGAGGAATGCTCGGTCAGCGTGTATCGAGCTTCCTGCTAGAACACCAACTCTCTGTTGTGGAATCCATTTCTGGATGTATTTAAGGACCTCGGAAGTAACGAACTCGCGCGTATGCGGAGATTCGAGGCAGGCTTTGGTAAGGCCGGACTTTTCATTTTTGGCTCGTCAAAAAATCAGTCGTGCAAGGTAACCCTTAATATACCTGACCATGTTGATTCGTGCACCACTCATCCATTCTGACGGTTTTAAACGCGTCAACCTCGTTTGCTGGGGAATTGAGCGGAACATACCCATCCAGGACTTCTTTTTCGGTCTTGATGATATATTGGATTCCATCATCAACCAGTTCAAGGTCACCGTTTGTGATGAGGACCTACATGTGTTTAGCTGACGTTACACCAAAACAAAATATCTTCCGTACCGCTATTTCAAGTATTTTATCCCTGCGTGGATTAAGACCAGTCATTTCACAGTCAATCCAGACGAGAGGACCAGCATAGAAGTTGAGTGGTTTTGCCGCCATGTTGAACTTGCGAGGGCGAGATCTATGAGATGAGATAGACCTAGTTGTTAGACGGGAAGAACGATGCAAGATAAAGGATGGATATAGCATATGCTCAACGAAGGAACTAGCATGTCATGGAAGGTGAAATAACCCAAGCAGGGACAAACAACTTGGACTGCGAAACGATCATCGAAGAATGCACGAGCAACATCTACTGTTGTTGGCAGAACTTCTCAAGAACCCACCGTAAGTCTCGCGGCTATGTCAGTGTACTCCATTTTGACTATGGTGTAGAGCCTCGATTGAAGTTTTGCCTGGTGGTCCGAAGGAATGGGCACCTCAAGCATCTGATGAATTCCCTTTCGTTCTCGTGGACGGACACTTGGGCATACCCCAGAAGCTTCTGTACAAGCTTTACTTGGTTGCCGCGACTATGAACAAGGAAGCAGATCAGGCTGCTATTTTGGCATTCTCACCGATTATTCTACTTGCCAATCCAGCACATCAGACTGCCCTCAATGCGCGGAAAAGACTCGTTACATCTGGTGTGCTACATCCGGACGGAGAGCTGAATCTCGTCGCACTGTACATCGAGGGTTCGAAGGAGTGCGCGAAGCAGTCTATCATCTGGGATCATCGGCGTTGGCTGTTTAGCCATCAGTATGATCGCATTGGGGATGCTGGGGCAAGGCCAAAGGTGGTTCCTCCAGGCTGGGGAACCTCCGAAGAAACATCATTCTTTCCGATAATACCCCTTGGCGTTTTGGAG
>KQ962483.1:89155-115365 GCA_001563735.1 Leucoagaricus sp. SymC.cos
AAGAGTGTGAAATCATCAGACGCGCATGCGAGCTTTATCCCAGGAACTATCACGCTTGGGTTCATTACCAGTGGATTCTGGACGTCGCAAGGGCTGTCATCGTGAGAGGCCTGGAATGCACGAGCGTGGATTTGCAGAGCTATGTTTGCTTTCTGCAGCAAGAGGTAATGAACCTCCATGAGTGGATTGCTCGGCATGTTTCCGACTATTCTGCCGTACAACTCCTCTGCAACCTCGCTGCCATTGATCGTGCCGGCGCGCCTCAGCTAGTCAAAAATGGCGAAGGGACACTTGTGGACAAGATCAGGGAACATGCTCTCGATCTCGTGTTGTCCTATCCTTCGCATGAAACACTGTGGTTATATTTGCGCAATGCCCTCTTCTTGTCTCCGCCGGATATCGCTCGTGATTTAGTGGACGGGCTACGTGGACGGGAAGACGTATCGCTTGCTGATTTGGAGAAATATATTATAAATAGTAGATTTATTGGGAGTTTCAATTAATTTAATAATTATCTGATAAAATAACTCACGTGATTTCTGACGTGGTGCGTGTAATGTCCTCGACGTGTTCATTGCAAAGGCTGGTCTTTGCTATACACGTTCCATGTCTTCTCTCTACACATAGATCTCTCATACCCAATAATTACATGAACCATGGCTCATAGCAAACTCTGTGCTCGGAAAGCCTCATGGCTCGCTTTTGGCCTGGTGACACTGGCTGTTGTATCCCGCGCAACACACGACACCGTTCTGGACGATCGGGCTTCTCTGACAATGACGGCGGCCGAGGTATTATGGTGCCCTGATACTTCAGCTGTATGACTGACTCTGTCGTCGGTAACAGACTTCCTTAACCACACCGATACAAGCCCCCGTCCCGTCTGTAACCCTTCCACGAAGTTCCTCAGGAGAAAATGAAGCTCTTGTGCGTTCCATCAATTACGTCTGCGGAATGAGACTGAAACCATTGAATAGGGAAATGCTCAACAGGACAGTGACCAGGCACTTGAAGGTTCGCGAGATACCTTGGCTTCTACACGATTTCGTTGACTGAAGTGGTCTCCAGCTGCTCGTGCCTTCAAGCAAGCCATTACGACCCTGGCCACTCTTACAGCACACCCTCCTGCTTTCACTTTCGATCCCTCACTTGTAACCAATGCAAACTCAAAGTCAATACTTTCAGCTTTTCTACCCAATCTTCAAGGCCAAGGACCGATTGGTAGCGCACTTCGGATAGCCATGAAATTGCATTACCACACCATCCGGCGTCTAAGTAGCGTTTTGGGATTGGGTCAGGAATCTGCTGGCACGGGATCGAGACGAAGGGACGAGGAACAGCGTCTCAAGGCAATCAAAGTCCTCGACCTCTTGCAACACTCCGTTGAGCTAGGAAATATGGATGCATTGTATGCTTTGGGCAAGGTTTCATTGGTGTGTGTATATCGCTTGAATTATCTCTCATTTGCTTATGCAACGTCTCTCAGTTTCCTCCAACCCAATATTTTCCCTCGGACCCAAAGCTTGCCTATGAGTCTTTCTCCACACTGGCGTCGCGAACTGGGAACGCAAGTGCTCAAGCGTATCTCGCCTTCTTTTATGCGACGGGTTATCGCGATGTGGCTCCCGTGAATCAAGCCAAGGCACAGTTGTATTTCACCTTTGCCGCGAATGGAGGTGACAGAGGAGCTGAAATGGCCCTGGCTTATCGCTACTGGAGTGGAATCGGCGTTTCCGAGAGTTGTCAGCGCGCCAATGCCTGGTATGGGAGAGCTGCCGAAAAGGGTACGCACGTTCACCTAGCGTCTCGTTCCTTGCTGACACTACAATATCAGCTATGGCCAAATTCTTATCTGGTCCACCTGGTGGCCGGACACTTACCCAAACTTCGACTCGACTTTCCGATTTGGCTGGAGGTATCTTTGGACCCGGCGCTAGCGTTGCTTCTACTGGTCCGAGTGGTCAACGGCCTGCCATCAAGGCTGGCATTGCTCGAGCAGCTGGTGAAACTTGGGAGGATGTCATTGACTATTATATGGTTCGTTTTACCCCCTTATGACCTTTGCTTGACCATTGCTTACGATTCTGTAGTTCAATGCTGACAGGGGTGAAGTCGATTTTGCCTATCGCTTGGGCAAGATTTTCTATCAAGGCAGCCTGTACGCCTCGCCTGGCGGAATTTCATCTGGGAGTGAGGGTGTTGGCGCCATTCCGCGTAACTATGGTCGTGCCCGCCATTATTTCCTCCAGATAGCCCGACAAGTTTGGCCCCAGGATCCACCGCATGTGGTTCAAGTGAAAGATGAACATAAGCCTGTCGGGTACGCTGCAGCCAGTGCCGGGTATTTGGGAAGGATGTATCTGAGAGGTGAAGGTGTAAAGCAAGACTATGCGATCGCTAAACTGTGGTTCGAGAGGGGAGTAGAGCACGCTGACCGAGAGTGCCTTAACGGGCTCGGAATAATTTACCGGGATGGTCTGGGTGTGAAAACGAATGCGCGGCTTGCTCTGACTCATTTCACCGCGGCATCCGCCCAGGATCTAGCAGAAGCCCAAGTGAACCTGGGAAAACATCATTTCAGTCAGTTTCTTGCCTCTGCTCCATCTCTTCTCAATCTAAATTGATGTATCTGCTAGATAAGGGCGAGTTTGCCATTGCAACAAATTATTTTGAGAATGCTATTCGCAATGGTTCACCTTTCGAAGCTTATTACTATCTCGCTGAAATCCAAGCTTCACAAGCAGCAAATCCGAACCTACCCTCAGAGATTATCTCGAGTTCGTGCTCGGTCGCTGTCTCGTTTTATAAACTTGTCGCAGAAAGGGGAGTGTGGGATGAGGATCTCTTAACAGATGCTGAACGATTATGGATGTCTGGCTCGGCACAGGGCAAGGATATTGCTATGCTTAAATGGTGGATCGCCGCAGAGCGCGGGTTTGAAATCGCCCAAAATAATCTGGCTTACATCCTCGACCAAGGTGCGTGTTACCTAAAGCATAGGCATCTAGTAAGACTTAATTTTGAACAGACAAAAGCATGTTACGTCTCACGAGGTTTGCGCCCGACGTTCCTTCAAACGACACCGCCAAACTCGCGCTTACACAGTGGACTCGGGCTGCAGCCCAACGAAACATTGATGCACTTGTCAAAGTCGGAGACTACTATTATCACGGGCTCGGTGTCTCTGAAGATGAAACTGAGCGGAGTAGATTGGAAAAAGCTGCCACCTTTTATCAATCAGCGGCTGATACGCAGCTGAGTGCCTTGGCGATGTGGAACCTTGGATGGATGTATGAGCATGGGGTTGGTGTACAGCAGGACTACCATCTTGCGAAGAGATACTATGACTCGGCTCTGGGCATCAGTACCGATGCATATTTACCAGTGACGTTGTCACTATTCAAGCTATATGCGAGGAGCTTTTGGTATACTCTGAGAGGAGGGAAAGATGGTTTGAACTTGTGGACTTCGGATGAGGAGGATAAAGGTATATCTTAGTGTCATACTGGTGCTCCTGTCAGTGTTAGCTAATGGATTGATCCTTGCAGACTTTATTGCGAAGACCAAGGAAACGAGAGAAATTGACGATGGACAGAGGGAGGTTCACGTAGACTCTCCGCCTTCAGAAGACGATCGCACATTCCATGACGAAGACGATGGACCATGGTACATGGGTAAAGCTAGGGATGATTTCCATCGCCGGCGACAAGCAGTCCCTGACAGGAGAGAAGAGAATGAAGATCCTGTTCAAGTGAGATTTCCCTCTCTTTTTATCGAACGCACAGTAGATTAAGAATGATCATTCTTCTAGTGGGCAAGGGATCGTCGCAATGCAGAACAAGAACGGGACAGCTATTTTGGACCCGAGGACTATTTCGAGGGGGCCTTACGCAATGGCCGCGTTGAAGAAGGTGGAGACAATGTTGATGATTTCTTCGAGACCATGATGCTCGTCGCTCTATGTCTCCTCGTCTCAGCCCTACTTTATATCCGGACACGGATAGTCGAGCGAATGCGACGAGAACAACGCCAGCAAGACCAGCCCGCTGATGAAAACCATGGACAAGCACCTGCACGGGACAGAGGATTATTCCCTCCACCTGGTGATCCTGCACGGAATGAGTGGGCAATTCTGCATTAGTTGATGGATAGCTGATACTGTCTAATCTTATTTGTCATGGCAACTTATCTGTTTCTCATGTCGAGATTAAGCAACATATATTTGTTAAAGCTCGAGGTCCAAGCTTAATAAATCAGAGTGAGAAAGCAGCTGACGCTTTTGCTTGGCACGCCCCTCCGAAACAAATAGTATGAGCAACCTCGCTCACGTGGTCTGGAAACGTCACATTAGATTCACCGCCCAGACCTGGGATTCGTGAAGTCCTCCGGTTGAAGCTCTTCACTCTCTCTTGTGGCTTTTGCCTTCTGGGCCGCCTTTCACGCTCTTTGCATCATGTCATACGACGTCCCGTCACTCGAGCCTGAAATCCGTGCAATTCTTTCTGCTCCCGATGTAGACTTGCGCACCATCAGCGCGAAGCGCGTTCGTAAACAGCTGATGGAGGAGAACTCAGCGCTGACGCCGGATGTTGTCAAAGAGAACAAAGAAGAAATTGATACCCTGATTTCTCAAGTTTTTGAAGAAGTTAGCAGGGCTCAACAAGATAGTGAAGACGAGGACGACACTCAGACCAACAAACGGAAGAATCACGAAGATGCTGGGGAAGAAGCTCCTGTGAAGAAGAAGAAAAAGAGTGGACAGGAGGAAAGTGATGCTAAACTTGCCAGGAAATTGTCAAACGAGATTAACGGACGAGCCACAAGAGGGGCTGGCAAAAGCCGAAGTAACGGAACTGCAAAGAAAGGAGGTCGGGCAAAGAAGAGCGTGACAACCGTAGACTCTGATGACGACGGCGATGAGGAGGGTGGAAAGAAGAAGAGGAGGGGAGGTGGTGGTTTCGGGAAGGAGTATAACTTGAGGTATGCTCATTTATACTGGTATTTGACGTGATCCTGATCATTATTTCATCAAGTGAGCCTCTATCAACTCTTCTCCAAGTGGAGAAAATGTCACGACCTCAAGTCGTCAAAAACCTTTGGGAGCATATCAAAGGGAATGGTCTACAAAACCCTAACAATAAACGCGAAATTATTTGCGATGCCAGCATGAAGGCAATCTTCAATGTCGATAAAATCGACATGTTCCAGATGAACAAAGTTCTCGGGCAGTAAGTCGCTGTAATTATATGAACTTCTTGGTTTATCATAGTTCCACCATACTCTCCAGGCACCTGCGTGAACCCGAGAGCTGAATAGCGGGCTTTGACCCAAGGCCCGATCTCTCTGCTGCACATCTTCCTGGTCTTTTGGTACAGTGCTGCGGTCGACTTTCAGCGCGCAGAAATTTTCTGGATTGCGCCTCATTACAACCTCTTTCCCGAATGGATGACTGCCTACATCTCTGGCGTACAAAGTCTACGAGTCTCCTGTTTGCTCCTCCGTATCATATAATTGTATTTTACAATGTATTGCACCCATCTAAAAATCTATTGCATCTCTGACAAACAGAAATCAACTCGGTCCCGCTCCCAATCACGTTTTGAAATTAAGCTAAGCAATTCTAACTATTCAGAGACACAGAGGGCTGACTTGTAGATGAATACAGAGGATTTTGTACAAAATCCCTAGGCTGTCATAGGCGACACCACGCCAATAAGCCCCCCTCGCATACTCACCCGTAAGAGCCTGACTTCATGACGGCGACGGAGTGCTTTGAATGCTTCGTCGGGAAGATTCCCCTGCCTCCGAACAGGACCGCTTCGACTGCTGATGTCGAACCATGGAATCCTTCCTCGTGAATGAATTCCCGCATCCTGGGCACGAGACACGGCCCTTTCCATCATGAACCGTTTCCTTGTGCCGAGTGTAGGTGTAGGCAGTTTTGAATCCATTTCCACAGGCCTCGCATAGCTGATCTCCAGTTCCCCCGGTTCGTGTTGTTGGGATACGCATCAGGACTATTCCGTTCTTGTCAAACGTGCTTTTAGAAGGGGGGCTGCTAGAGTTCGGCGACGAGGCCTTGCCAGAGGAAGGTCTAGAATGGCGGGACGGGATCGATAATTTGTCCAAATTTGAACGTGACGACTTTGATACGTTTTCCTCGAGCCGCTGCTCTGGTGGTGGTGTCTTAGAAGTGGTCGGACTTGGGTCCCGCCTGGCAGCGAATACACAGATTTCTGTGCATGTATTTCCGCTGACAAGGTGACGCGTGTGCGTACTAAAGGTATACTTGGCGGCAGTTTTCTGTACGGTCGAACACCCTTGCATCAGTGGGTTGACCTCTGCGGATTGGACTAGACATCGTACCTCATATTTCTGACTCGCGGGCAGCTCCACTAATGCTCCAGCACGGCCTACAGCTTCAGGAGCCTCGGAGCTCCCACCCATACTAAGATCTGGAGGCAAGTTCACTTCCCCCTCTTCTACATGCCTTCGTTCTTCGTCTAAACGTCTCTTTAAGATTGGGGCATTGAGGGCTTCTAGCTCCAGTCCTCCGCAGCTGGTTGGATTACATTACTATGGTGCGGCTATGGGTGCGGGGAGTTCACGTACCCACTGGCAGGCGGTGTCTGCCTGGGACTGCGGGGACGGCCGTAACGCAGGAACAAACCGCGGATAAGTTTGATAGCTTTTTGAAATTTCATAGCGGAAGATCGTTACACCTCTACCAAGTAGCACGGTGCGAATGGAGCAAAGAGTGAGGGGGAGAGGATTACGGTGACATGACTAAATACGCTCACCTGGAAACTGTATTCTCAAGGGTTTGTATGTTCTTGTGGGCTCAGAGGCGGAAGGCGCTTAAGTAGATCTTAAAATGAAGATTTAAGATCTTTCCTTCATGGAACCGTCTTAACTCGTCAGTTTCTTCGTGAATATCCATCTGTCCTCAGATTGTATCGTTGTAGGCTGCACGTGTAGCTAGGAGGCCGAAGCAACGTCCCATTCAATCTCTAACAGATTGCCGTCTGCTCTCTTTTCCCCTGATTTGGGAACTCGTGATGCTCTCCAGGCTGCAGCTGAGCAGCCAAATTTTGGACTCATGTGCTTTCTTAAATCATAGACGAAATATCACGCCGCATCGCGTTTGAAATGTGACCCGACTTATACCTACCTTTGGTACTAATATCAGGAACACGAGGCTAGCTCATAATTCTTGAGACAGGGAATAGTATCACTGCGCGGGAGCCTCGGTATGCAGCTTTGTAGATGAACTATATTTGATGATCGCGCGAACGATACATCTGCCGCTTTGACGAGTAGGAAGGGGTTTTCGAATCATCTTACCGGTGGAAAAGGGCGCAGCCCAGAATTCAGACAGGCCACGTACAAGACCAGCATTAAACTTCTTTAATTAGTAACTATAAGTTTTGGAGGCATGCATCGGCATCTGTCCTTGATTGAAGCATATACAGATAATAGGAGGATCTATGACTGGCCTAAGCCCTAGCGTTACAGCTTCTGGGGTACAGGGAATAGATGAAGCCGAAGATGGCACACACATCAGATGCGATATTTTTGTGTGTCCGCGTTCTCACAAGCCTGAGCGTCAGACCTCCGCCACGTGCATCAATCCTCTATTGACCTGCAATGTCAATAGATACCTTGAATATATCATGAGAAGAAGTCGTAAGATGAATCAGTGGCCCTAGTGGTGTGGCGAGCGTTGCCCTTACTCCGTGACCGTGCGCTCGAGCGTCATCGGTTGGATAAAGCAGGTGCAAGCGGATATGATTATCACCGATCCAAGAAAGTAAAATTGTCCCAGGGAGAGAAGACGGAAGGGAGGTTTCCGAACTCGGAAGGCTGGCTCAATAGCAACGAGAACGTAGCAAACCGCGCGGCTGTGTCTATCGATGGGTAAGAGATGTCCAGCCCTTGGGGTCGCCAACGAAAGGCACATGCAGGTGCCCTTTCGTTGATCCTGATCGGCGTTCAACCAAGTCGAAAATGTAAACACTTTATTTAGAGACTAGTGGAGAAAGAAAATGGCCAGTCCAGCAAGCTGAAACTCAGTCTCAAAGCCCGCCTGGCCGTGGGCAAACCCCTAGACAAAAGCCAGACGGCAAAACTACCTGGTCAAGACAACGTCGGGGCGGGATCTAAGGCCTTCAGTCAAGTCTGACACTTAATTCATACGACCAAGTCCCGCTCGAGCTCCACCCTCACCTTCATGGGATGATTAATACGTCGATCAGACCAAGGTCCTATATTATCAGCCACCTGCCGCCCCACAGGGGCTCACTGAAAATTTTCTTCCGCTACCTTGCATTACTCTGACTCCGCACCTAGGCAGCAACAGGCTATTCCATAGTCCTTTCTGCTCGAGTACAAAAATGAGCTTTCTAACATTAGGTCCGACCTCTCACCACCCAGGACCTGGTGTCTCTTCGAAGTGTTGACCATTTCATACGAATAATCCAAATCTCACTTTCTATTGCTCATTCTTCCCCTCAGCATGGCTAGAATCTCTCTTTATTTACTCACCCTCATTCTCATGGGTCTAACGTCGCTGTCCTCTGCGCATCCCATCAGCAACCGCACTCGAGAGGATAACGGAAACGACGTAGAAAGTGGTGATGGGCAAGGAAAATGGTCGGGAGGTCACAACAAACATGCATGGGGCTACAAGTCTTCGAGCGTTTCCCTTCCAAGCGGGACCGTGACTGTTAGTGAGATACCGACCGCGGCTCTAGGCGTATCGGTGGGTGGCGTCGATGCCACTCCCGGATGCGATGACTCAAACAGTGCAAGTGTCATCCCCAAACCCACTACGACTCCAAGTCCATCGGGAAGCGAAATCAACGACTCGGGTTCATCCTCCGATACCGATTGCGACGACAGCAGTGGCGCGACCACCATTTCTTCCACGGCAGTATCTGCATCCAAGGGTACGGACAACCATTCCGATGTACCCGCAAGTATCGCCCCTACCACCAGTCCTTCATCGGTTGGTCCTGAGGATAGGTATGGGGGCACCCCCAGCACTTCTTTGACCGGAAAAACTGTCGCGTCCGCTCCCACCGCAAGCCGCACTCAAGGAGATGGTTCTGGAGGCGATTTTTCCTCCCAGTGCGGTGGTGGAGACGATGCGGGCGCTGACCCAATGCCTTCGGCCACGCCAGCTGCATCGGACGACTCAGGTAATGAGCCGTCAGAGTGTAACGATTCGTCAGCTGGTTTGAACCCTAGCGAGACTGGAACGCCTTCGGATGGACCTTCCCTCACCAGTACCACAGACACTCCCAAGGGCTCGACCGCTAGTCCTACCGTAGATGGGGATTCTAGTACTGGCGCTGCAAATGGTCCGTCTGAAAGGCCTAGTCTCAGTTCTTCGGCGGCGGGCAAATCTTCTGCTGCAACCGAAGCTTCTTCCGATGCTTCAGTTTCCTCTTCTTCTGCGAACAGGGAAGCCGCGAGCTCAACTGGTACTAAGTCCGGAAAGGTGGACTCCTTTTGTCATATGCCCTCGAAAATGCTTGCTGACATTGACGTACAGGCGACCTGGTACACGCCCGGACTCGGAAGCTGCGGAGAAACTGATTCCGAGTCTGACTTGGTGGTGGCTTTGGCGACTGCGTCTATGTCTGGTGGGAAGAACTGTAACAAGGTAGGTGTTTTGAAGTTGTCGGTCACAGGCTACACTTTGACCATGTATTATCACCAGAGTATAAATATTACGGATATCAAGACTGGAAAGAGCGCTACGGCCAGAGTTCGTGATACCTGCCCCTCTTGCGCGTCTGGTGACCTCGGTAAGCTCCAGTCTTCGTGTCTTTGATTAGAGTAGCCGCTAATTCGGGTTTGTGGGCGCAGACATGTCACCTTTTCTGTTCCAGAAGTTCTGGTCCTTAGACGTCGGGGTATTCCGCATGAAATGGAATTTCGAGTAAGACGTTGTAGCGTAGGGTGTGGACTTCGCACGGGTTAGGTTCAGCTAAACCCTCCCGATTTGGAAGTGATGGGCAAACGCGAGTGGATGTCTCACCTAATAATCCCACGAAATAGACTAGACTGTTTAACTCACGTGCGGGTCTTATTAGACCCGTTTTTTCTGCTTTCCCTCACTGGTGCAATACACTGGGCCGGCGAGTCAATATCCCGCATAGCTTATTGGAACTTTATCATGATAATCATAAATATCCAATACAATCACAATAAGGTTGGAATCTTTCAGTGTGTTTTCAACAATACGGCTGTCGTATCGATTCACCGGCCCAGTGAATAATTAGTGTTATTTTGTTGGGACTTCGTCGCGATTTTCAAGTAGAGCTCCGGCAACTTCCCCGCCTTTAGTCACTGGCTCTTGTCACCGCCTCCAATGTTCATCAACACCGCTCCCACGCCTCCTTCCTGTACCCTCTTTCCTAACTAAGCACCCAGCAATCCTGCCCATTATTCATCACCTGATCAACGTCTCCCACCCCCATGACCAACTGGAACAACGATGTGACAGCTATCAACGACACACTGAAGCACTCTTCCGGCTCTCATGCCGATTCAGGCATGCCATCTGGTGCACTCAAGTCAGGGAACATAATTCCTGACTGGCAAAGGCTGTGAGCTGAGTGTGAGAAAGGGATATACAACCCACAACACGACCTTGATGCGCACTCCTAATGTGTCATCAAGGTCTTGGACTCAAGTTTCCCGCGCCTTCCTCATCGCAACAAACGTCGATTCCGATCTGTATTTGCAACATGATGATCCAAAACTTGCATCACCCAATTGTAATATATAGTGGATTCATGTTCTAGATAAATAACAAGTAAAATCCATTTGATCCAAGGCATATCAAGATATTTTCTTTCCCAGAGATACATGATGAAGAGGATAGTGTACCCGTCTGTTGGACATGTTCTAGCTTATAGGCGCTGTGTAGTACAATAGATAACCAATATCTACAACCATACAAGGTTCAGATGGAGACTCAAATATGGAGTTGAGAAAGGTATTCCCTTCATCTATAAATCAATCAAATGTCATACTGAGTGGCACACTGCGCATGCAACTTACAGTTCTTTGTTTATTTAGTCATATAGTATGCTGTGAATGAGTAGAAGGCATACAACACAGAAGACCTCTTGGAAAAAGGTGAAGAACTCGCTGAGATATGGACAGAATACTCAGAGGTGGCGTGTGACTGGCTGAATTCACGGATCACCTCTGGTCAACATCATCTTTTAACCGTCATCAGCTTGTATCTTTCCACAGGGACCATCTTATGCCAAGCGGTCATCTGCTCAGCCTTGATATGCTATACAAAAGCTCACTATGTGCAATACATCTTTACCATAGCCAATACTTGTGCCTACAAACCTCGATTAATGTTCACAATAGACAAATTTGTTTTCTCTTGCATACTTCTCATATGCACCAATAGACGTTGGAGCGGGGGTGGACAAACATAATATACAGAGCAGCACATGTACGGGTATGTACTTATCTCAGGGAAAAGGCCCTCCTAGCGAGTACTTACACCACCCTCTTTGCCCAAGCTCAGTGAAAGAAGTAACGGGTCATTACAAAACAAATCACATAGATATAACCTGTAATTTTACACTAAATCCCATACAGCACACGTGCATAGCCCAACTAGAACAAATATTGACCAATCAAATGTGAGTGCACATCGGAATCGACGTTTGTTGCGATGAGGAAGGCGCGGGAAACTTGAGTCCAAGACCTTGATGACACATTAGGAGTGCGCATCAAGGTCGTGTTGTGGGTTGTATATCCCTTTCTCACACTCAGCTCACAGCCTTTGCCAGTCAGGAATTATGTTCCCTGACTTGAGTGCACCAGATGGCATGCCTGAATCGGCATGAGAGCCGGAAGAGTGCTTCAGTGTGTCGTTGATAGCTGTCACATCGTTGTTCCAGTTGGTCATGGGGGTGGGAGACGTTGATCAGGTGATGAATAATGGGCAGGATTGCTGGGTGCTTAGTTAGGAAAGAGGGTACAGGAAGGAGGCGTGGGAGCGGTGTTGATGAACATTGGAGGCGGTGACAAGAGCCAGTGACTAAAGGCGGGGAAGTTGCCGGAGCTCTACTTGAAAATCGCGACGAAGTCCTAACGAAATAACACTAATTATTGCACCAGTGAGGGAAAGCAGAAAAAACGGGTCTAATAAGACCCGCATGTGAGTTAAATAGTCTAGTCTAATGAGACCCGTTTCGTGGGATTATCGGGTGGGACGTCTTGCGCCGAGACTAAGGTACCTTTCCCCATTTATGCGTCTTGTTTCCCCAGATTTTTCTGGCGCACACTGTCAGCATACTATAAACGCGCTTACCTACGCAGCCTTGTCTTGCAACTCTCACAGCTCCTATTCGAGACTTATGACGATGCAATTAAATGGTGCTTATAATACACTAGGCGAGTATCCATACCCTAGGTTTTCCTCCTTGACTGATTCAGTGCTCCGAATCACCCCAGACATATCAGAATCCCTCTTGACCATTGACGAGAAAACGGCTGGAATGGATTACCAGCTGCATGTCGCCAACGATCGCCCTCCGCCAGTTGCGATTGGGAGGCCAGGGGATATATGGTTTTCATGTCAAGGGGATCGATTCAGGGAAGCATATACGGTATTGAAGAGGGATGGCCGCCATGCGCGAATGGGTTCGTTTCCTGGAGTGGTGTGGTTTCGCTCAACGGAAAAGTGGGCAATTGTAGATCGCAGGGAAGCAGGAGAGGATGGGATCACGTCTCATGAGCACCCCAGTGAAAAGACCTTGATCCTGGATTGTTCGCACCTGTCTTGGAGGGCCAAAGCATCGGTGCGCACGACGAAGCGACGGAGGACAGAGCGGGAAACATTGAAGAAAGCTAAGACCGGTGAGCTTCTCCGCTAGCTGCACCTAGCTCGCCGTTCTAAAACTTGTTTATCTGCAGATACCACTGTTGTACTTCCAGTCACCGTGCCGAACTCAAATACCTCGCTCGTTCCTAGCGCCTATCTACCTATACCTGCAATATTTCCACTATTTCCGCGTTAGTCTCCTTGAATCTTTGACTAAAATCGCGGCACGTGTTGCTAATGCCACATTCTCCAGTAAATTACAGCTTCATTTCACCTCCGGAGCTGCAAAGTTTACTCGTCAACCCTCAAAATGCGTGGATAATGAGCTGTTGTCTCCATTGGCAAATCGTGTCCTTCTACAACAATGCTAATCGTTCCGCGGGGCATCGCATCTGGACAACTCTCCTAGGTCACCCTTATGCTCTCAAGCCCGACGCGGGCGCTGAGGGCCGCCGCTTAACGGCTGGCCTGCATGAAATGGCTTGGGGCACTGTTCCCAGGGCGTTGCACGTTGTCCTTGCCTACCTGAATAATCAGAGCGACTCCCTTGTTACACCCTCCTGCAGCAGCCGATTTGAACTAAATTCCCCACTCATCCTGCCGGAAGACGTTATAGATGGAATAATTTACGAATCAAGGTCGGAGGGTGGCTCTTATTCTCTGCATGCGGTACCCGATGCGAACCTGGACCGGAAATACCAACCTTCCCTCCCCAGTGCCGTTGCTTCAGCACAGGCCGTTTGTGAGCATTGGGTAAATCCTAAGACAGGTTCAACTTGGGAGTACAGTGCAGTACCGGCAGCTGGGATTACATTGCCTCGCATTGGCGCATGCGCTGCCTACACATATGTTACCCACCTTCAAGGCCCGAAGTTGTGGCTAATGTGGCCTGGGTCAACCACCAACTATGAAATTCTCTGCAGCTCTGTCTTTCAAAGCCTCGACCACCAGCTATCCGCCTCCTATGCTATCCAGCATCTGGCTGGTTTAGAGGTACTCCTCCTTGACGGTAGCCGCAAGACTAGTTGGTACATGCCGCCGGGGACCATTTATGCTTCTCTTACATTATCTCAGCTGGGGCTCCACGCTAGCTTTCGCTACATGCCCATTCGTTGTTGGAGAGAGTGCCAGGCAGCTGTTCAATCATTGCGAGCTGTTGCTTCCAGCACTGAATCCAGTGCTGCTAGTGAATACCTATCGGAGACCTTGAGCCTAATGCCGACCTGGATGCAGCTCGCAATAGACCGCCGGGCAGATGGCCGGGTTGAACCAGAGCTTGAAGATTGGGTTTTGGCTTCCACTGACACAATTGAAGGCGACTTGGGCGGAAAAGGGCTTTCGTACGACAAAATTTCTACCTCAGATTCTTACAGAGACCTCGTGCGCGACCATTCTCCACTTACTGGTACGGACTCGAGCGTGGAGTAAACCACCGAAAAGCAAATCTCTCCCTCTCCCGCCAACCGGGAGCGGCCATTACACTGCTAGCTGTCTCCCCCCTTACCCTATTTCCCGCTCCTACTTCAATCGCGGCCTTTCGCAGTTCTTTTCCCCCGTGGCCCGGTAGTAATAGCACTTGTTTAAACGTTGGTGGACCCTCGCTGCCTTGACTTGCCGTTTTTATTTTTTCCCGCCCCTGCATATATTAGTCGAACACTTTCAGAAGAGCTTGGACTGTACCTACTCCTTTTGGTATAAGATAGAGCCGATATGACGATGTCATCATTTATGTAGGTGAGAAAATAACTTGCAACGACTCGGAACGCCGAACTCCCGGCTATCAGTACGGAGCCGTACAGAGTGGATAGGGGTGAGAGGTAAGGCGAGGGGTAATTTATTGGATGGATGCTCAGACGATGGATGGAAGAAAGAGTGGATTTGAGACTTAGAAAATTGTGCTTGTTTATCGTGTACAAATTCAAATTTTCACCTGGCGCCATAGCTCAACTTCTGCTCCTAACTGGGATGACGTCGCCCAGTCCTACCCTGCCCACGTCTCCTCGAGGACAACTGGGCAAGGCGTGTGGGTCATATTTTCTCCAAGGCGACTGATTACTCTTCATTTACATGTTCGGTTCAATGCTTCAGCTGGGGCCGAGAATGCCTCTCTCGGAGTGACCCTAGCTTGAGCTTTTCTGGCTATTATGGCACGGGTAGATGCCAAGGTAAGTCGCAATGCGAGTCAAGACCCATTGTCACAGACGACTTTACGATATCTCTTGGCGCCATATCTAATCCGTCGGCAACCAACTTTTCAACAATCGAAGAGGGGGAAATTGTGTTTTTACGATCCCATGATATCTTCGCTCTCCTGTGGGATAGCGGTGGTCACAGTTTCTCCCACTTTCCTCGCGCTTATACTGTGAGAATGAAACGGGCGGATATATACCCTATATACCCTGGGGGCTGACTCGCCGGCTTCTTCTATTTTGACCCACAACGCTTTTCTCATCACCGTCCATCTCGTAACTTTGTGCATCGGAATGCGATGAAACTCCCTTTTCATCGGCTCTCAACGGAACTGGCGCTAGAAGTCATTTCTTTCGCTGCATCTCCCGGAGTCGATTGCCTCAACTCCGTATACGGTCGTCACGGAACGTACAACAATGCCCTTGCACTTGCTAGGGTCTCATACGATTTCCGACAGGCGACCATGCCCCATCTTCTACCCCCAGCACTTCGCGAGACCTTCATCTCTTCGTCCGAGTGTTGCTACGGCAATGCTGGTTCCGCCGACACTTCCCACATCTCGTCCTCGATTACAAACGTTATGTTTCTCGACTGTGGTGTACGGAGAGTATAAATTTACTGTAGGATGGTCACGATTTCGAGACGACGTTAGGTTGCGATCTTTTTTATGGTCCTTTAGTCTTTGGGCCTTGGCATACATCCCTTCCACCTTCTTTTCAATGGACTCGTGCTCAACATGCCCCTCGTTACTCATTCTCTCCCTGGAGTCTCGACGAGAAATCCGTCTGAGTCCGTACAACGTTGTTCCCACATAACTTTCGCTGGACCCTTCGTTCGTTGGGATCTGGTGACTAGCACTATGCAAGGAATTGAATTCCTTGCAGGACTTACACAGTTGATGCTTTGGATCACGGATCTCGCACACCCACTCCCTTCCCATCCACGCATACCCTCATGGGTCGAGGCAATTCCTTTCCATCTTTTGGAGAGCTTAGAGTAATTGGAGGTGTTGTCGATCCCAGATTTGAGCGAAGAGGAGCTTGACCAAGTTGGATATTATGGTGAATATTACTCTCCACACCCTTTGGAGGTGCTGGTGTTGACTCATCCCTCTCTCTGCGACTCAGAAGACTGAGTGAGGGTTAAGGATACCAGATAGTCCCAAGATCCTGGTAGTCAGATGGCAAAAACTGGCGCCACGATCGTTGGAGGGTGGCTTCGGAGCTTGGATCCCTTGGCTCGTGGTGTTGTGTCCCCTTCACGACATGCCACGTACAACCGCAGCAAGTAGCAGCGTAGTTTCGTGCTGGGAGCCGCACTTTCTTGAAGGTCGACGCGGTCGTACTGTAGATAATCAATCATTGGAAGTATCAGATCGCTGAGGGCTATTAAGCTGACCGGCTGACTCGGTGAATTGACCTGCAGGGATGTACACATTACAAGTCCATTAAGCGACGTCTCCGCTTCGAAAGCTTGACCACTGGATCTCGATGCGTCTCATGATGGCGGCGATTTTGATAATTGTCTAGACTTTGTGGGCGTATATCATATTCTTGATTTCATTTATCCTTATGACTTGCTATTATACTTGAACCTTAAATGCGTATTAATTGCGGACTTCACAAAGTTGGAACAATGAGAGTGGATGCCACGGGTATTTCAGCTTCTCTGAGTGTTCAATACTGAGAGCCGATGACACAGGTCTTGTAGGAGACACGGGAAGTAACAATTTCACTAACGAGGTCAACACATGGGAGTGTCTCGGAATGTTGAAGGTGATTGATAATCAATACTGCTCGAAAGTGGATGTAATGTACAGAGTGCAAATATGTGTGACAAAGAAATGTTAGATGAACCAAGCCCCAAGAAAATGAAACGATCAGGCTACGAAGAGACACTAAACGCCTTAATTCAGGCTTTGAAGCTTCATCCACTCCTTGTCATTGGCGTTAAAATCAATACCTTTCTTTCTCCACCACTTGCTTGCATCTTCGCCACCTCCAATTGCATCTTCAAGGGCCTCCTCAATATCGCACATACGGTATTGGATGGGTAAGCCTGACCGGTCCCACCACTCCAAAACCTCCGGCCGATTGTGCCTGGTAGCACCGACGAGAGCCTCTTGGTCAAAAATCAATTGCAAACCAGAGCCAAGCCACCAATCAAGCACTTCAACTTTTCCATTACAGCTGGCATGTTGGAGAGCGTGGCGGTCGTACTTAAACTCCAGCTGCGAAGTAGCCCACCATTCCAAAACCTCGACATGACCTGCGGTACTCGCCACATCCATGACCCGTCCGATTTTGAGTGGCAAGCCTCTGCTGGTGTACCGCTGTTTCCACCAATCAAGAATCGCAATTTGATTCTTGGCGCTGGCGTACTCTAGTGCGGCTTCTGTGTAATCGAAAGGATGTCCACAGTTGAGCCACCAGTCAAGTGACGCGACCTGTCCGTTTCGTGAAGCTCCGTCCACAGCCTCTGCTATCGTTCCAGGAGCAGGGGGGGGTATGAGATCGGGATGCTGCTCGAATACATGTTTCCACCACGAGAGCACGGTTATACGACCATGCCGGGAGGCCTTGATGGGAATAAGATCATCTTTGAAGGCAGAGCGAAACATGGTATGATGCTGCGACAGGAAATATTCTAAAACATTGACGTAGCCAAACCGAATTGCGAGAACGGCACCTAATTTGGTCAAAGGGTTTTCGTTGCTCGGTTTAGCAGCACGGATGGCGGGGAGATGGCCACTAAGGGTGGCATAATCGGTGCGGCTGGCACGAGACCAGTCTAGAGGACGGGGAAGGAATGTGGGTACGCCGACAGCTTTTGCAAACTCCCAGTCACCCACGTGCTCCATGATTACGGCCATGATCTCGACGGGGAGATCGGGAGTAGCTGAGCGGGTGGGTGGAGCATGCGGGGATAGTGTGAGGGAGGTGGAAGTGGAAGACGGAATATCGTGAGCGGCATTGGGGAAGTGATATGTGTGATAGTCGTGGTTTGCGAGACGAGCTGCAAGTTCATAGTGTGTTCCTGAAATTGGAAGGTTGCGGACTTTTAAGAAGAAAGTGAGCTCGTCATGCGAGAGTTTCTGGTAAGCAGATTGTGCAAAGGCTAGTGGGGAAGCTACCGTCTGAGGAAGTCCACGTAAGAGGTAATCAAGCTGACACGGAGAGAATACTTACCAACATGCGAGGTGGAGGTGGTGCAAAGAAGAGAGAGGGTCATATCAATATGCTTGTCACAACAAAGCCGTCACACTCCCACATTCAATTTCATGGTTCCATATACAGGCTGAGCCGATCTATGTGCGGTACCAGCTCCTCCCATGCATCCATGTCTATTTCTACGAACTCTTCTTCTTTCCCAATAAACGACGCGTTTAAAATCACCGGCCGGGTCGCGTTCAGCAATCCGAATTTACTTTTCAGATAGGTCAAAGCAACCTGATGCCAATGATCTGAACTTGCGAAGACACGCTGTATGGTTCATCGCGCACTCACCCGACCATTTAGCGAGGCCATCCGACGTCTGCCTAGCGCCATAACTCGATTGTTATACGAAATCATGATCGGCTTTGCAGGAGGTGGCGCTGCTGCTGCCTGCAACACCACTTGCAGGATCTCTCCAACTCCGGCAGCAACAGGGTTAGATGAGCTCGACAGGGTCGTGACAACCTCTGTGCCCGCTGCCTGCAGAGTCTGAGTAGACATGGAAGGTATGGACATGAGGCTTGCGGCGTCTAGATATGTCTCGCGCTGCTGTCTTTGTGTTGTCGCTGCTGATAGTGTTAATGAAACTTGGGTGGCGGACGAGGCTGTGATTTCCGCCAGCCAGCCAGCTATTTGACTCTGCTAAACATGCCGATATTGATTGACGAGCAAGCAGGCAACTGCCGTATGCTAATTTCATCATTCTGTAAGTACTCAGGGAGCACATGGTCCATTGACTATGTCTGCCAACATCATTCATCAATCAATACATTCGGGATCTATCTATCACTGAGAAACGAACAGAGCACATGGTCCATTGACTATGTCTGCCAACGTCATTCATCAATCAATACATTCGGGATCTATCTATCACTGAGAAACGAACCCCAAATCTCTTGTCATCGAAACAAACACCCGTTGCACCTACAGTTCCTCGTCAGTTTTCCTGAGCCATTCCCTTGTTACACAAAGAATCACCTATGAACCTCAGGAATTCTGACACGTTACTTCGTTCATCACCCTCCACCTCAAGTCCATAGCTTCGCAACAATGCTCTCAGACTCTCTTCTACTCGCGGTCTCTTGGCCTTGGTATCCCAACACGAATGAAGGGAAGCAGACTGATACTCACCATCATACGAAAATAAATTTCCCAGGTCGGCCGGATAGAGTGCACTTTTATCCCCGGAATCTGTCAGTATAGGTGCCAAAGACTCATATTCACTGTTGATGTTCAGGGTCGAATTTTGGGTCCTCGCCTCGCTTATCGAGGAGTTAGGTCAGGTGCGTAGTTCAACTTGACATGACGTGAGTAACACTCACGAATTAGCTAGGGCAATTTTGACTTCTTTCCCTCGTTTCTTCATGTCGACAAGTTGCTTGTCTAACGGGATTGGAACGTAACTGACGATTTGCCTATCGACTTCCTCCTTGACTCGGGCTCTGATGGTATCTCGGATTTGTTTCCTAATACCCTCTCTTTACGGGCCCTTAACTGCTGTTCTACGAACCCAAACATATCCAATTCACCTTAGGCGGCTTTCAATCTCAGGACGGATCCTTGTTGCGAGGGCTTTGAGGTGCAGCACTTCGTTCTCTGTGCCGAGTTTGTGTGCCTGAAATTCCGCTCGCATCCTCTGGAGCTCGTACTCGCCATCTGCCTACGGTCCCAGTGAGTCCCTCGGTCCATCTTAATGAAGTTACAAACTCACTAACAACGAATCAATGACGGCTAACTTTGACGACTGATTTGCTAGAAGGTCGAGATTTTGACCACTGTTTTGATTAGCCTGGTTTTCCCGTTCAAGAATGAACCTACATGACTTGAACGTTGTCAGTCATTGGCTGCAGAATTTCCTTCGCATCGAAATTCTCCATTGTTCAACGATAACAGATATGGTAAGCAAGTTGTACTGCACAAGTGGGGGTGCAAACATAATGACCTGTATCGTTCCGATATCAATAGCTTCAGCCCCCAGCCTCGAGGCTCCCTCATGTATCCTCGGTCCCTCAGCTCACATTTTGGCCTCATGTCATCACTTTATTCCGACTTGATATGATCCTACATCAGCCTCGATCGCAACACAAAAGCTTCATAATCTCGTCGTCACCTTGCTTAAGCCTTGATGTTCGATCACAAGATCCTTGCCCATTCCCGTTAACAAGAAATCTCTCAAATTCTGCAGCGCCCGGATTTCCATCTTCTTCTGCGAGTCCTGATTTTCAGTACCCATGTGTGGCAGCAGGGTGACCTGCGGGAAGGTGAGGAGACGAGGATTGACTTGGGGTTCGTTAGGGAAGACGTCCAATCCCGCCGCAGCCAACTTCACGTGCAGACAGGACACCACCAAAATCAGATATCTTCGTCAGTCATTAAGCCAGAACGTATGGTTGCTTACTCACATGACCATCCTCTAAAGCTCGAATCAGTGCTTCCTCGTCAATAACCTTGCCGCGTGCAGTGTTAATAATGATTGCCCCAGGTTTCAAGGCCCGTATCCACTCCTCACCAACCAATCCTTCTGTCTCCTTTCGTAATGGAACATGCACGCTCAACACGTCAGCTTGAGCCAACATTTCCTCCACGTTCTCAAAATACTCGCAGTACGACGGAGCGTTCGCAACCTTGCGCCTGGAGTGATATATAACACGCATCGGGAAGGACTGGACGAGGTCCGCAAGACGCTGGCCAATACCACCCAGGCCCAGAATGGCGAGGGTTTTGCCAGTAATATCATGCGAATTGCGATTGATGCCAGAGGGCTTCCATTGGAGCTGGTGGAGTGACCTTTCAGCGAACGAGTACTGACGCATGGTGGAGAGGAGTAGGTAGAGGGCCGTCGTAGCTGTTGCATCGTCTACCGCTCCAGGAGTATTGGAGACGAAAATTCCTGGATGTATATTGAAAACGAATGTACCGATATCAACACTGATCATGTCAAGAATCACGGATGTTGTAAGCGTACCTCGAGCTTTGCACGCACGGACATCGACTGGATCATAGCCAGCGCCGTTGTGCGCAATCCATTTGAGACTTTGAGGCAAGCCGTCAATGATTTGCTTGTCGTAGATGCCGATGTTTTTGGCCGACTCGTTTTCGCGATAGATGCCAACAATGCCATCATATTTCCCTCCGGGCTTACAATCAGTTAGGAAAGATGCGCGATCCGGAGAGTCCATCCACTAATGAGCGGCAGATAAGTACGAAAGTCAGCGGAGGGGATGCGCAGTGAGATCTGTACGTACGATAACATCTGCGATGGGACCAAGGAGATCTTGGACCTCTTTCTGTGCCCAAACGATGATACCTGTTACCAGAGATTTTGAGTGAACGGATGAGTTGAAGGGAAACAATAATCCGCACTGCAGATTAGGATTTTTGGCCGGGCAGACATTGCTGTTCTGAGGGTGCTTTTTCAGAAGGCTGTATTTGTAGTGTTTAGCTGGGTCAAAAGTAAGGAGAAAGCTAATCGTTGGACTGCGTGGTGCGTATCTAGGAACCTAGTCACAGGACTAATATTCGAATTCATAAGGTCAAAACCCGAGAAAGAGCGCCAAGAAAGCAAGAACCTGATATTGGTGGCGTACCCTGGTAAAAGTAAGGGGGGCGATGGGATATGTTAAAGCTGGATAGGCTTCTTGTGGCGTCCTTGGCAACCTCTGTAAATCTGACTTTGAAGGATTTCGGAATAGGGGAAAATCCCGGTTTCCGCCTCCGGCTGATCGGTCCGAGGGGGCCGGTTAGTTATCCTCTGGCCCAACCGACAACTCGTTAAGTTCAAGAGGCGAACATATACGAAACAGTTTTCATCGATAGCTACGACACATAACGTTTGTTTTATCGCGTCTGTGTTAGTAAAGATACCTGAATTTGTGCCTTCTTTGCAATGCCTCATCCATTGTCAGACCTTCCAGTTTTGCCGCCTCTCGTACTCGGTCTCGGCTGCCGGTGCCATCAATCAATGCTTGCTGGACTTCGTGGCGTTGGAGTTGGACGTTGGCGTATACCAAAATCGTTCGAACAACTGTCAGGATAGGAGGGGACGCAGAAATACATGAGCATCGATTACATGAGGTGCCAGAGATTCGGGTAATATATGAGAACATCCTCATTGACTTACTAAATGAGAGGGCAATAGCTAGTACAAGGGAGCAAATTCCGATGATCATCGATGGCTCGTACTTGGGGCTCCATTCACTTCTCCATAGGAACGAACTGACACTATCCAGGATTGAAGAGGGGCCTCAGCGGGTACTACGTTTCTCAAAACTGAGTTCCAGGGCTCACAGATTTCCAAGATTTCCTACCCCACCGACAATCCCAATACTCGCGGCTCGTTTCGTTGGCGGTCTAGGAATACTATTACTTACCCAAACAAAGGTCATCACATAACCTGTCATGAAAAGGTCCACGTTTGTTTCAGAAAAGCCATATTCCAAATGTACACCACCGAAACCACGTATCGAGAGGATAACAAGTTTTGCCTTGAGAATATGGATAGAAGGAGTATGTGTTGATCTCACCAGTATGTCCGCTAGCCAAAAAGAATAACGAGATGTAGCGGCCCACAACGGACATGGTTGATAGGGCGATGACGTAGCCCAATATGCTCGTCCACCAAAAAAATGTGACATGAAAGAAGCGCTCTCCTGTACGATCTTTTGCGAGCGGAGATTATAGGGTCGGTTCTCCCATGTCAGTATAATATACGTGGACTATGTCTAATGAACTTCTCACCTGCGTGATGACCGTTCACAACGCAGATGATAGAAGCAATCACCCAGGGAGGACTGCGATGGATATGCATAGTTTGTTAGATCTGAAAACACCTGCAACTGGGAACTCACGCTGCCAATAGAAGCGTCACCGTGGTCGAGAAACCCAACGTGGCCGTCAAACTGGCGAAAGAATGGTCGGGAGTGCTGCGAGATGGTGAACTCTATGTAGAAGGCTCACGTTGGGAAAAAGTTGACAAAGCCCATACCCATGAGGTCGAAGAAGGCAATACAAGCGAAAAGGAACACCTTAGAATCTGATATTGCGGCTAGGAGTCCTTTCCAGGCTCTGATGAAATAATTATCAATGGAAGGACCGGAGAAAAAGATGTACAGTACGCACGAGTCACGCCGGGTGTCTTCGTCTGCTTCACCAGCGTCTTCCGCGAGTCGTATTTGCGCTAGCCGCCTTTCGGCAGGCGAGAGCCATCGTGTGTTGCTTGGCTAAAGGCGGTGAGTGATTTCTCGCAAGATTCAGTTGAGAGATCATACATAGTCCGGTAAAATCCAACTTGATCACAAATGAGCAGAACGTAATAATGAAGATAGGAGGATACTTACAGAGTCTGGAGTCCCACAAACATGGTGATCGCTCCCTATAAACATTTCACATGTGTCTGGGTGCCGTTCCGCGCATCTGAGCTGCCTGAAGCACTAACCTCGATAAAAAAAAGCCTTTTCGTGGTTAGCGATCAGATATACCATCATTGCCACAAGGACTGGGAAGAATCGACTCACCATCGCCAAGCTCTGACACCAAGGCGTCCTTCCATCCCTCCCAGTATACCCGCAGCCATCAGCTAGGTCAAACGATGTCATGTGAGTGGTGAATAGATGAAAAAGATACCCCATACACACACTGCTAAATGCGATAGACAATGTCAAGCCGCCGTACAAGAATGCTGATCGAAGTGCAAGTTCCTTCCAATGCAAATAAATAAGGAGCAAGCCGATTCGGCGGATCGTAGATCAACTACCTTCCTGGTGTACCATCGAGACAAAAGGTATATGGATCCGGGGTAAAAGGCAGCCTGCGTAGGCGATGCCCTGAGGTCGTCAGATCTTCTAGAGAACAACCACGTACCTCGGGAAGGCCAAGACATAGACGACACACAAGGATACCTGCAAAGTTCTGCGTTGCCTGTAGATAAGGAAAGTTTATGAGCCGGAAGCCATCAAAAATATGGATTAGGGGGGGGGGCTTACGCCTGTCAAGGTACTAACAAGACCCCACGAGACAACACAAGCACTAATATACAGAGACGGGCTGGAGTCTTGATTATTCACGGTGCAAGGGGGGGCTTACGCCTGTCAAGGTACTAACAAGACCCCATGAGACAACGCAAGCACTAATATACAGAGACGGGCTGGAGTCTTGATTATTCACGGTGCAACATGACCTCCGAGCGAGGATAACCGACTCACCGTTTAATGTGGTTCAGGAACTTCAATTACTTAGTACGGGAAACGAGAATGAAATCAATGCACTACTCACCATATTGGACGGGATCTGTGCGGTGCAATATGTGGCGAAGAAAACGGCCAGAACTGCAGAGTATTGGACGTCTACGATCCCGTCAGATCATAGGAATTGACGCCGACGGTATAAGCGCTCATCGACCAACCTGTTAATCTCAAATCTTGCTCTAAGCCTTTCAGCCTCGCAGATGTGATAGCAATCCTCTGTCATTGTCAGCATTCAAGCACGGGCAATAGATGAATTGAAAGCTCACGTCAATGTAATTCATGATGTATATGATCACCACCGAGCCCAGCAGTCTTATGTCCAGTTTCCTAATAAGCAACTTCTCTGCTTGTTGCCGCTCCGCCCCAGTGAGTGGACCACTACTCGCGTCATCCCTGCTGCTTGGGCCACTTTCAATATGCTGAATACCTTCTGACTTGTCGTCGTCCATGACACTGAGTCCTCGTTGGGGAGAAGAGACGGACAAAACCAGTTGTTCAAGAGCCGCAGTCCACGAGCTCCGGTCTCGGAGTCCAGTGGGCTGGATGAACCAATTATACGAGGTCATCTGGGCCAGGAAGCCATAGGCGACCAAACATAGCCAATGATTGATAAAACAGCCCGTGTTTCGATTCTCTTGCAAGAATCATATTCCTTGCAGCCGTTCAATCATCGACTGAGGTGGTGTGATCCTCATTCTTTAAGCTCCTTCCTTCCGTCTCCAATTCTGAGTTTGTGTCTAGAAAGTGGCAGACATAAACAAGGCTCATACGAGGTTGAGAGGTGACGGAATCAAACAAACAGCAAGGAAAACGTTTCCAATGACAATGTAAGTAGATCACTCTTGTCGAGGAACGAGACAAGTGCGATTCCCTGTAACACATTGACGAGTCACAACAGTATGGTCAGCATGAACTCTTCCCTGTCAGTGTTACTTGTGTACCTCGATTTCAAGCACGTCAGGCGTCGAAATATCGCTTCTAAAAGTTTTCTGTCCATCTCAAAACCCTATAATCTATAAATTGAGCGATCAAATGACCAGATGAACACACGGTCGTTGAACCTAAGTCGAGTGCACGAGCATGGGGTAGCCGTCCGCGTTCTCCTTCGGTCTCACAAACCAGGGGTTGGCGGCCTCTTGCTGTCAATCCCCTGCATCCGACCGCTCTTATGGTTGATTACTTTACCTTGCGCGTCGCGGAAGGCGCAAGACATTACAGACAATTCAACTTCGATGGTAGTCACGATTTGATTAACGGATCAAAATCGTCGATTGCCTCGTTACCCCGCTCGGGAAATTATTGTCGATCCAGAATCAATAATAAAATCGAAGAAAGGTGCCGAGGGACAGAAACAATTGCCGAGTTGCGTCGTAACTAAAAACCTAGATGTAAACGAATCAAATTCGATGATAAATCGGTGGGCGCTCGCGATTCTGACTCGTTTCCTATTGTCGATTCTAAATCGCATATGAAAAGGGCCTCCAGTCACAGTGTCGATTTTGAATCGTGAAATTGCCTCGGCACTAGGAGCCGATTTAATTTGCAATTCAGGATTGACAATAGAGTCCAACAAGGGAAATGAGTCAGTCTCATCGAAATAGTATCGCGAGCACTCATCGATTTTTCATTGATTTTGAATCGTTTACATCAGGTTTCCCAGATGCCAGGCAATAAACACAGTCCGTCTCAAAACTCGGC